>JAVIAB010000102.1:38501244-38593744 GCA_032433765.1 Megaustenia siamemsis
ATGACAGTAGATCCTCTATACTGACATTATCCTCTGTTTAAAATTAATATTGTATACGTCATCATCATCATCATCATCAAGTACCAAGCCTGCTGGCGTAGGTGATGATGTCTCTACACAACATTCGATCTCGACAGTTATTTATCGTTTCTTTTGTTGACCTTCTGCCAAGCCATTCTCTTAAGCTGTCTGTTATTTTTTCTCTTTGCTTCCCTCTATCTCTTCGTCCCTCAATTTTCCCAGTTGTTACAATATACTCCAGCTGTTCCCTTCTCATTACATGGCCACAAAATGATGATTGTTTCTTCCTAATATTGGAAATTAGCTCTCTAACGTCGAATAAGTGTATATATATATTTTTTTTTTAAAACACAGTAAAGTTAAACACGTTTAACTAAACAAAGAGAAAACACAGATATGTCCATGGACAGAACAAACAGCCAACCCTAAAATCATCACCAAGAGTGAAGAACTTGAAATTGTAACAAACTTTGAATATCTGAGATCTGTAGTAACTAACAATGGAGACTGTAAGACAGAGATCAAAAGAAGATTAGCAATAGTAACACAAACATTAAATACCATGAAGAACATGTGGTACAATACCAGCATGGCATTAAAATTAAAATTACTGAGGGCTTGTATCTTTCCGACAACAACATATGGTTGTGAGTCATGGACAATCTCGCAAACAGCAAGACAGAAAGTCGATTCATTGGAAACAAAATGTTGCAGAAAAATCCTTGAGATATTTTAGATAATGGAAAAGATCAATGAAGACATATTAACAAATTTAAACATGAAAATGAACGGGCTTATAAACACCATACTACAGGGGATTGTAATATACAATCTTCTTCCTTTGTTTCTTCTTTTCTTTTTCTTCTTCTACTACTTATTGTTCTTGTCCTTCCCTTCTTCATTTGCCATTCATCGTCAGGGGAGATATAATTGACGATCTTTCGCTCCTAATATTGCACCAATCCATCTTTTTCGTTGCCTATCATGAGTCTGGTGTTTTTGCAGTGGTTATTGAAGGCTCTTTGTGTTGTGATCTTTCTGCCTTATCACGTGACCAAATCATTTTACTGTTGTTTCTTTATATAATCTATGGCGCGAATTATTCCTAGCTTGTTTCTCAGTTCTTTATTTCTGATCTTATCTCTCAGACTGTTTCCTGTCATTCGTCTAACACATTTCATCTCTGTAGAGGCTATTTTTCTTATTGTTCTTGCATCTAGGGTCCAGGTCTGGCATTGGTGCACAACGTTGGAATGAAGATTGTATTGTAGAGTGCCCGTTTTGCCTTCAGAGTTATTTCCTTGTTGGACAATAGTGGTGTTAGCTGTCTGATGATTTGACAAGCTTTGTTGCATCTTGAGTCTATCTTTGCTGTTTGCGAATTGTCGTTTGTCACTAGACTTCCTAGTGATTTAAATTCGTCCACTTGTTTTAGTTGTCTGTCATCCATCGTTATGTTGATGTTCTGTTTCTCTTTTGCGATTTTCTTCGCTTCTCTTTTGTTGACGTTAATTTTAATGTTGCCTTGAGTGCCTGTGCTGTAGAGTCTATTTAAGTGTTCTTGTAGGTCTTCTATTGTTTCATGTATTAGTGCCTGATCGTCTGCAGATACAAGTTCGTTGATCTCCTCTGTCTCTGATGGGTTGGCTAGCTTGCATATATGGTCCATGTATGTAATAAACAGTAGGGGGGATAGTACGCACCCTGTCTTACACCTGATCTAACTTCGAAGTGGTCTGTGTAGCCTGCTGCTGTTCTGACTGTGCAGCTGCAGCTGTTCTAACTGTGCAGCTGCTGTTGATGAAGAGACTTTTAAGTAGGTTGGTTAGATGTTGGCTTACATTACTATTGAAACATTACAAGACATAGCGGGCTGGAAAGAAGAACAGGGGAAGGCATGGTTTCTGGGCGATCATTAGGGGTAGACCAAAAGAGTGGTTTTAATACTTTGAAACTGTGAACATGACAACAGAAGAAGCGGGAGATCTGACTAGAGACAAAGATTCTCTCAGACCAGACTGTGTTGATTACAACTTTATGCAAAGGAAATGCGACCTGATGATGATAATATATATATATATATATATCATCATCATCATGTACCCTGCCGGTTGGCGTAGGCGATCATGTCCCTCCACAATCTTCTATCTACAGTGCATCGTATCAGTTCTGTTGTTGACTGTTTTCCATGCCATGACACCAAGCTATCCAGTATTTTCTCTCTTTGTCGTCCGCGATCTCTCTTTCCTTTTATTTTGCCAGTTGTAACCAAGTATTCCAACTTTCCTCTTCTCATGATGTGCCCAAAAAATGTTGATTGCTTCATATATATATATATATATATATATATATATATATATATATATATATACGTATATTTAATTATTTATTATATGCGCGTACATATGTACTGTATATTGTATAAGACCCAAGATACTGTGACAGATGTTCAGCAGTCATTTTATCTATGCTTACGTCGCAATTCATCAGATGTTCTTATCAAGCAATAACACAGCGCAGTTGCGCCCTTTAATGCCGCTTTAACGACAGTCAACGAATAGTAATTTTTGCCAAGGTAATGAAGTTGAAGAAGCCATAATATTTTATGAAGTTAATTTTGAAAGCGTAGCACGTAGACTTTAAGTTTCGTCTTTTTTTCTTCATTCTTACCTCGAATAACAGCCGATCCCGTCCGCAAGTGACCCTTTCTTCCGGCGTCCAGTTTTCTCGTCTCGCTGGACAAACAGGCATTGATGTCCGCAAGAAATCACACATTTAGCTACCACAGTCACGATAATCTGGCTAGCCCCAATCACCATAGCAACGCGTTGGTCTTCGTTTCCTGCTGATAATTGTGAATGTAGATTTCTACTGCTGAGACTGTCTGTGGTCGCTCAACATCAACGGTTCTGAGACTGTCTGTGGTCGCTCAACATCAACGGTTCTGAGACTGTCTGTGGTCGCTCAACATCAACGGTTCTGAGACTGTCTGTGGTCGCTCAACATCGACGGTTCTGAGACTGTCTGTGGTCGCTCAACATCGACGGTTCTGAGACTGTCTGTGGTCCCTCAACATCAACGGTTCTGAGACTGTCTGTGGTCGCTCAACATCAACGGTTCTGAGACTGTCTGTGGTCGCTCAACATCGACGGTTCTGAGACTGTCTGTGGTCGCTCAACATCGACGGTTCTAAGACTGTCTGTGGTCGCTCAACATCGACGGTTCTAAGACTGTCTGTGGTCCCTCAACATCGACGGTTCTGAGACTGTCTGTGGTCGCTCAACATCGACGGTTCTAAGACTGTCTGTGGTCCCTCAACATCGACGGTTCTAAGACTGTCTGTAGTCCCTCAACATCGACGGTTCTAAGACTGTCTGTAGTCCCTCAACATCGACGGTTCTAAGACTGTCTGTGGTCGCTCAACATCGACGGTTCTGAGACTGTCTGTGGTCGCTCAACATCGACGGTTCTGAGACTGTCTGTGGTCCCTCAACATCGACGGTTCTAAGACTGTCTGTAGTCCCTCAACATCGACGGTTCTAAGACTGTCTGTGGTCGCTCAACATCGACGGTTCTGAGACTGTCTGTGGTCCCTCAACATCGACGGTTCTGAGACTGTCTGTGGTCGCTCAACATCAACGGTTCTGAGACTGTCTGTGGTCGCTCAACATCGACGGTTCTGAGACTGTCTGTGGTCGCTCAACATCGACGGTTCTGAGACTGTCTGTGGTCGCTCAACATCAACGGTTCTGAGACTGTCTGTGGTCGCTCAACATCAACGGTTCTAAGACTGTCTGTGGTCGCTCAACATCGACGGTTCTGAGACTGTCTGTGGTCGCTCAACATCGACGGTTCTAAGACTGTCTGTGGTCGCTCAACATCGACGGTTCTGAGACTGTCTGTGGTCGCTCAACATCAACGGTTCTAAGACTGTCTGTGGTCGCTCAACATCAACGGTTCTAAGACTGTCTGTGGTCGCTCAACATCAACGGTTCTAAGACTGTCTGTGGTCGCTCAACATCAACGGTTCTGAGACTGTCTGTGGTCGCTCAACATCGACGGTTCTGAGACTGTCTGTGGTCGCTCAACATCAACGGTTCTGAGACTGTCTGTGGTCGCTCAACATCAACGGTTCTAAGACTGTCTGTAGTCGCTCAACATCGACGGTTCTGAGACTGTCTGTGGTCGCTCAACATCGACGGTTCTGAGACTGTCTGTGGTCGCTCAACATCAACGGTTCTAAGACTGTCTGTGGTCGCTCAACATCAACGGTTCTAAGACTGTCTGTGGTCGCTCAACATCGACGGTTCTGAGACTGTCTGTGGTCGCTCAACATCGACGGTTCTGAGACTGTCTGTGGTCGCTCAACATCAACGGTTCTAAGACTGTCTGTGGTTGCTCAACATCAACGGTTCTAAGACTGTCTGTGGTCGCTCAACATCGACGGTTCTAAGACTGTCTGTGGTCGCTCAACATCAACGGTTCTAAGACTGTCTGTGGTCGCTCAACATCAACGGTTCTAAGACTGTCTGTGGTCGCTCAACATCAACGGTTCTGAGACTGTCTGTGGTCGCTCAACATCAACGGTTCTAAGACTGTCTGTGGTCGCTCAACATCAACGGTTCTAAGACTGTCTGTGGTCGCTCAACATCAACGGTTCTAAGACTGTCTGTGGTCGCTCAACATCAACGGTTCTAAGACTGTCTGTGGTCGCTCAACATCAACGGTTCTAAGACTGTCTGTGGTCGCTCAACATCGACGGTTCTGAGACTGTCTGTGGTCGCTCAACATCGACGGTTCTGAGACTGTCTGTGATCGCTCAACATCGACGGTTCTGAGACTGTCTGTGGTCGCTCAACATCGACGGTTCTGAGACTGTCTGTGGTCGCTCAACATCAACGGTTCTGAGACTGTCTGTGGTCGCTCAACATCAACGGTTCTGAGACTGTCTGTGGTCCCTCAACATCAACGGTTCTGAGACTGTCTGTGGTCGCTGAACATCGACGGTTCTGAGACTGTCTGTGGTCGCTCAACATCAACGGTTCTGAGAATCTGTGGTCGCTTAACATCAACGGTTCTGAGACTGTCTGTGGTCGCTCAACATCAACGGTTCTGAGACTGTCTGTGGTCGCTTAACATCGACGGTTCTGAGACTGTCTGTGGTCGCTCAACATCAACGGTTCTAAGACTGTCTGTGGTCGCTCAACATCAACGGTTCTGAGACTGTCTGTGGTCGCTCAACATCGACGGTTCTGAGACTGTCTGTGGTCCCTCAACATCAACGGTTCTGAGACTGTCTGTGGTCGCTCAACATCAACGGTTCTGAGTCTGTCTGTGGTCGCTCAACATCAACGGTTCTAAGACTGTCTGTGGTCGCTTAACATCGACGGTTCTGAGACTGTCTGTGGTCGCTTAACATCGACGGTTCTGAGACTGTCTGTGGTCGCTCAACATCAACGGTTCTGAGACTGTATGTGGTCGCTCAACATCAACGGTTCTAAGACTGTCTGTGGTCGCTTAACATCGACGGTTCTGAGACTGTCTGTGGTCGCTTAACATCGACGGTTCTGAGACTGTCTGTGGTCGCTCAACATCAACGGTTCTGAGACTGTCTGTGGTCGCTCAACATCAACGGTTCTGAGACTGTCTGTGGTCGCTCAACATCAACGGTTCTAAGACTGTCTGTGGTCGCTCAACATCAACGGTTCTAAGACTGTCTGTGGTCGCTCAACATCGACGGTTCTGAGACTGTCTGTGGTCCCTCAACATCGACGGTTCTGAGACTGTCTGTGGTCGCTCAAAATCAACGGTTCTAAGACTGTCTGTGGTCGCTTAACATCGACGGTTCTGAGACTGTCTGTGGTCGCTCAACATCAACGGTTCTGAGTCTGTCTGTGGTCGCTCAACATCGACGGTTCTAAGACTGTCTGTGGTCGCTCAACATCAACGGTTCTAAGACTGTCTGTGGTCGCTCAACATCAACGGTTCTAAGACTGTCTGTGGTCGCTCAACATCAACGGTTCTGAGACTGTCTGTGGTCGCTCAACATCGACGGTTCTGAGACTGTCTGTGGTCGCTCAACATCGACGGTTCTAAGACTGTCTGTGGTCGCTCAACATCACCGGTTCTGAGACTGTCTGTGGTCCCTCAACATCAACGGTTCTGTGACTGTCTGTGGTCGCTCAACATCGACGGTTCTGAGACTGTCTGTGGTCGCTCAACATCAACGGTTCTGAGACTGTCTGTGGTCCCTCAACATCGACGGTTCTGAGACTGTCTGTGGTCCCTCAACATCAACGGTTCTGAGACTGTCTGTGGTCCCTCAACATCAACGGTTCTGAGACTGTCTGTGGTCCCTCAACATCAACGGTTCTGAGACTGTCTGTGGTCCCTCAACATCAACGGTTCTGAGACTGTCTGTGGTCCCTCAACATCACCGGTTCTGAGACTGTCTGTGGTCGCTCAACATCGACGGTTCTGAGACTCTGTGGTCGCTTAACATCGACGATTCTGAGACTGTCTGTGGTCGCTCAACATCAACGGTTCTGAGACTGTCTGTGGTCGCTCAACATCAACGGTTCTAAGACTGTCTGTGGTCGCTCAACATCGACGGTTCTAAGACTGTCTGTGGTCGCTCAACATCGACGGTTCTGAGACTGTCTGTGGTCGCTCAACATCAACGGTTCTAAGACTGTCTGTGGTCGCTCAACATCAACGGTTCTAAGACTGTCTGTGGTCGCTCAACATCAACGGTTCTAAGACTGTCTGTGGTCGCTCAACATCGACGGTTCTGAGACTGTCTGTGGTCCCTCAAAATCAACGGTTCTAAGACTGGGGAACTCATGGCTCAGCCAAGATTTATTTGCCAACAAAATCCACACACACAACAATTAATAAATAAACATACACACTACATTATCGAACACTTGTAGCTTTTACACATTGAGTCTTTTAGATGGATATTTTCTTTCAGATTTGGGACAGTTCTTTTAAGATGACGCGTGTTGAAAGGCGATGAATATTACTCTCTTCTTCTTCTTCTTCCACCACCTCCTCTTCTTCTTTTTTTCTTTTTCTCCCGTAAATGGGAGTGCTTGCGTTGTGTCGCTAGTTTACGACCACCCTGCGATACCTGCGTCTGAAAACTTAGAAACGGAAGAAATGCTAAAATGAAAATAAGTGAATGTTTTAATTTATATCGTTTGTCTTTAATTCCTTCCACCATATCTTTAACTCCGTCCACCATATCTTTAACTCCGTTGACAATGTCTTTAACTCCGTCCACAATATCTTTAACTCCGTTGACAATGTCTTTAATTCCGTCCACCATGTCTTTAACTCCGTCCACCATGTCTTTAATTCCGTCCACCATGTCTTTAACACCATCCACCATGTCTTTAACTCCGTCCACCATATCTTTAATTCTATCTACCATATCTTTAATTTGTCCACCATGTCGTTAACTCCGTCCACTATGTCTTTAATTAAGTCCACCATGTCTTTAATTCTGTCCAGCATATCTTTAATTCCGTCCACCATGTCTTTAATTCCCTCCACCATTTCTTTAATTCCGTCCACTATGTCTTTAACTCCGTCAACCATGTCTTTAATTCCGTCCGCCATGTCTTTAACTCCTTCCACCATGTCCTTAACTCCGTCCACCATATCTTTAATTCCGTCCACCATGTCTTTAATTCCCTCGACCATATCTTTAATTCCGTCCACCATGTCTTTAATTCCGTCCACCATGTCTTTAATTCCGTCCACTATGTCTTTAATTCCGTCCACCATGTCTTTAATTCCGTCCACCATGTCTTTAACACCATCCACCATGTCTTTAACTCCGTCAACCATATCTTTAGTTCCTTCCACCATATCTTTAGCTCCGTCCACATTGTCTTTAATTCCTTCCACCATATCTTTAACTTCGTCCACCATATCTTTAACTCCGTCCACATTGTCTTTAATTCCTTCCACCATATCTTTAACTTCGTCCACCATATCTTTAGCTCCGTCCACATTGTCTTTAATTCCGTCCACCATGTCTTTAATTCCGTCCACCATGTCTTTAATTCCGTCCACCATATCTTTAATTCCGTCCACCATGTCTTTAATTCCGTCCACCATATCTTTAACTCCGTCAACCATGTCTTTAATTCCGTCCATCATATCTTTAACTCCGCCCACCATATCTTTAACTCCGTCCACCATATCTTTAACTCCGCCCACCATATCTTTAACTCCGTCCACCATATCTTTAACTCCGCCCACCATATCTTTAACTCCGTCCACCATATCTTTAACTCCGTCCACCATATTTTTAACTCCGTCCACCATATCTTTATCTTTAACTCCGCCCACCATATCTTTAACTCCGCCCACCATATCTTTAACTCCGTCCACCATAACTTTAACTCCATATTTTAATCATGTTTCTGAATTCTGTCAATAATATTTCTAACTCCATTGTCTCTTAGGTCGTTTCCTTCTCCACTTTGCACAAAATATGTCCTTCTTTATAGTTCCTTTAGTGTCATTATAGCGTTTAGTAGCAAATAAACATGTCAGTTTTATTTACAATTGAATGATTGAATGACGCAAGTTCTATTGCGTTTGTTTCAGATCATGTTTAACCTTCGTCTTGATACATTAGTTTTTGTTATTTCGAAAAGTATTTGCCTGTCGTGTTTATTTTGTTGCTTTGTACATGATGAATTGAGAGGAACCGAGGCCCTAATCGAGTAGCTTCAACTAGCTGATGATGCAGCCCTGGTTGCTCATGATGAGTCCGTCCTGCAGTCAATGATTGACAATCTAGCTAGGTCACGTGGCTTATTCTCCCTGTCAATAAGGATACAGAGGACTGTAGTGCTTCAACAAGGTGTAGACAGTCCCGCAGCTGTATCATTACATAACATACCCCTTGAATCTATGAGAATGTTCACCTATCTCCGTTCTATGGTCACAACCAATGTCTCTCTCTCTGAAGAAAGAAAGAAATTCGATAATCGGAAAGGCAGCTTCCACATTTGGTAAACTTAAAGATAAAGCATAGGATTGGAGATAGGGCCCAACACTAATTTAACATTGAGGACAAAGATACAAATTTACCAAAGTTGTGTGCTTAGAACTTCTATACGGATCAGAAACTTGGACTATCTATGTAGGGCAGGAGAAAAGGTTAAACAGCTTTCATGTGCGTTGCCTTTGAAAGATAAAGAACATCAAATGGCAGGACAAAGTAACCAACTCTAATGTCTTACAACGAGCCAAACTCCCATCCATCATGTCAGGACAAAGTAACCAACTCTAATGTCTTACAACAAGCCAAACTCCCATCCATCATGGCAGGACAAAGTAACCAACTCTAATGTCTTACAACAAGCCAAACTCCCATCCATCATGGCAGGACAAAGTAACCAACTCTAATGTCTTACAACGAACCAAACTCCCATCCATCATGGCAGGACAAAGTAACCAACTCTAATGTCTTACAACAAGCCAAACTCCCATCCATCATGGCAGGACAAAGTAACCAACTCTAATGTCTTACAACAAGCCAAACTCCCATCCATCATGGCAGGACAAAGTAACCAACTCTAATGTTTTACAACGAGCCAAACTCCCATCCATCATGGCAGGACAAAGTAACCAACTCTAATGTCTTACAACGAGCCAAACTCCCATCCATCATGGCAGGACAAAGTAACCAACTCTAATGTCTTACAACGAACCAAACTCCCATCTATCATGGCAACACTTAGAAGACTAAGGTGGCTGGGTCATGTAAGAAGAATGGCAAACGATCGTATTCCCAAACAAATATTGTATGACGAACTGAGGGACGGAAAGAGACCAAAGGTCAGACCAGTGCTGAGATATAAGGATGTTTGCAGGGCTTCCTTGAGGGAATTCTCTATCAGTGAAAGAAACTGGGAAAACCTGGCTGCAGATCGTAGCACATGGAGAAGAAAAATCACAACATTCGAGGCAGTGCTGATATGAAATACAGATAGCAAAAGTCTCAGGAGAAAGGGGACAAGGCCAGACACCACAAATACATCTTACTCATTCTGCGGTTGCATCTATCTATCCAATAGTAACAGATTCAGCCATGAGAGAAGCTATTCAGTAAAACAACATCCAACATAAGACACTAATATTTGACCGAACTAATGACTTATTTGATTGCTACCATCTGTCAAGACGTCAAAAGGGCATAAACCTGATAATGTTTTTACCGAAACATCGTACTTTGTGTCATCTCTCAATTAGATTAGCTGCCTATTACTATTATGTCTTTATTTTACACGATCTCTACAGCTCTCCTCGGAGCCACTCATTATATTTAATATTTGAAATGTTTGCTTTGCTCCTAGGACACTACTATATTCTGTTTGTTCTTTTGTTCATGTAAAATATATAGAAGATTCTTTGCTCATATCTCTCAAGCGATGATATTTCCTCTGTACCCCTCCGAGACAGTGAGAGCCAAATAATTAAGATGAAAATAGGAATATAAAACTCAAAGCTGATAAGGATCTGCAATATACAAAATGAGCAATTATAAGATGGAGCCAGCCCGACAATATTTAAATTTGCTATAAAATGCTAAACGAGGCTGGATATTTGCATTGCTTGTGATCGTTAGTTTGATTGGCTGTAACAAACAGCAGCAGCCAATGGGGAAATAAGGACTCGTGGTTTATGGTGACGTATAACAAGTTAATTTGCCGTGCCTGGAGTCAATGACGCCTTGGAATGGATATCAATGGGAGACATTTGGTTGTTGGACGTGGCGGAGGGGAGGGGATGATAGTTGAGAGGGGAGTCATATGTTCGGAGATGGAGGTTGATTGAGGTGGGGAGGCGTGTGTGTGTGTGTTCGTGAAGGAGGGGAGAATGAGGGGTCAGTTCCGATATTTTTGTTTGGCTTTTGTTGATTTGGTAGATGTGGCAAAATGGGGTGGACGTATTCTATAGATGTGGGGATTGGTGGATTAGTGGATGGATGGGTGGGTGGATGGATAGATGGATGGGTGGGTGGGTGGGTGGATGGATGGGTGGGTGGGTGGATGGATTAGTGGATGGATGGGTGGGTGGATGGATTAGTGGATGGATGGGTGGGTGGATTGATGGGTGGGTGGGTGGATGGATGGATGGGTGGGTGGATGGATGGATGGGTGGGTGGATGGATGGATTAGTGGATGGATGGATGGGTGGGTGGATGGATGGGTGGGTGGGTGGATGGATTAGTGGATGGATGGGTGGGTGTATGGATTAGTGGATGGATGGGTGGATGGATGGATCAGTGGATGGATGGGTGGGTGGGTGGATGGATGGATGGGTGGGTGGGTGGGTGGGTGGATGAATTAGTGGATGGGTGGGTGGGTGGGTGGGTGGATGGATTAACGGATGGATGGGTGGGTGGATGGGTGGGTGGATGGATGGGTGGATGGATGGATTAGTGGATGGATGGGCGGGTGGAAGGATGGATTAGTGGATGGATGGGTGGTTGGATAGATAGATTAGTGGAACGATGGGTGGGTGGGTGGTTAGATGGATGGATGGGTGGGTGGGTGGATGGATGGATGGATTAGTGGATGGATGGGTGGGTGGATGGATTAGTGGATGGATGGGTGGGGGGATGGATTAGTGGATGGATGGGTGGGTGGATGGATGGATTAGTGGATGGATGGTCGGGTGGATGGATGAGTGGATGGATGGGTGGGTGGATAGATGGAGTAATGGATGGGTGGGTGGGTGGATAGATAGATGGATGGGTGGGTGGGTGGATGGATGGATTAGTGGATGGATGGGTGGGTGGATGGATTAGTGGATGGATGGGTGGGTGAATGGATTAGTGGATGGATGGATGAATTAGTGGATGGATGGGTGGGTGGATAGATGGATTAGTGGATGGGTGGGTGGATGGATGGATGGATGGATTAGTGGATGGGTGGGTGGGTGGATGGATTAGTGGATGGATGGGTGGGTGGGTGGATGGATTAGTGGATGGATGGATTAGTGGATGGGTGGGTGGGTGGGTGGATAGATGGATGGGTGGGTGGATAGATGGATGGATGAGTGGGTGGATAGATGGATGGATGAGTGGGTGGATAAATGGATGGATGAGTGGGTGGATGGATGGATGTGTGGGTAGATAGATGGATGAATGGGTGGGTGGATAGATGGATGGTTGGGTAGATAGATGGATGGATGGGTAAATAGATGAATGGATGGGTGGGTGGGTGGGTGAATAGATGGATGAGTGGGTAGATAGATGGATGGATGGGTTGGGTGGATAGATGGATGGATGGATGGGTGGGTGAGTGGATAGATGGATGGATGGGTGGATGGGTGGATGGGTGGGTAGATAGATGGATGGATGGGTAATGGATAGATGGATGGTTGGGTAGATAGATGGATGGATTGGTGGGTGGATGGGTAGGTAGATAGATGGATGGATGGGTCATGGATAGATGGATGGTTGGGTAGATAGATGGATGGATTGGTGGGTGGATAGATGGATGGGCGGGTGGGTGGATAGATTGATGGTGGGCAGATAGATGAATGGATTAGTGGCTGGATAGATGGATGGGTGGGTGGGTGAATGAATGGATGGGTGGGTGGGTGGATGAATGGATAGATGGATGGATAGATGGATGGGTGAATGAGTGGGTGGGTGAATGGGTGGGTGGGTGAATGGGTGGGTGGGTGAATGGGTGGGTGGGTGAATGGGTGGGTGGGTGAATGAATAAATGAATGTATGGATGGGTGAATGGGCGGATGGGAAAATGAATGAATGGGTGGATAGGTGATTGTTGAATAAATGAATGGATGGGTGGGTGGATGGGTGGGTGAATGGTGGCTTGGTGAATGGGCGGATGGGAGAATGAATGAATGATTGGATGGGTGGGTGGTTGAATAAATGAATTCATGGGTGGGTGAATGGGTGGGTGGGTAAATGGATAAATGGATAGATGAATGGGTTAATGGGTGGGTGGGTGAATGGGTGGGTGGGTAATTGGTGGCTGGATGAATGGGCGGGTGGGAGAATGAATGAATGAATCGGTGGATTGGTGGGTGGGGGGTTGAATAAATGAATGGATGGGTGGGTGGGTGGGTGAATGGGTGGGTGGGTGAATAAATGAATGGATGGGTGGGTGTGTGAATGGGTGGGTGGGTGAATGAATAAATGAATAAATGGATAGATGGATGGATAGGTGAATGGGTGGGTGGGTGTGTGTAAGGGTTGGTGGGTGAATGAATAAATGAATAAATGGATAGATGGATGGATGGGTGAATGGGTGGGTGGGTGAATGGGTGGGTGGTAAATGATGGGTTGGTGGGTAAATGAATGGGTGGATGGGTGAATGGGTGGGTGAATCATTAAATGGATAGATGGATGGATGAGTGAATGGGTGGGTGGGTGAATGGGTGAATGGGTGGGTGGGTGAATGAGTGGGTGAATAGGTGGGTGGGTGAATGGGTGAGAGGGTGGGTGAATGAATGAATGGGTGGTGGGTTGGTGGATAGACGGATAAATGAATGGATGGATGAATGAATGGATGGGTGAATGAATGGATAGATGGATGGATGGGTGGCTAGAAGGATAGATGGATGGGTGGGTGGGTGGATAGAAGGATAGATGGGTGGGTGGGCGAATGAATTGAAAGAAGGATGGGTGGGTGGATAAAAGGATAGATGGATGGGTGGGTGGATAGAAGGATAGATGGATGGATGGATGGATGGGTGTGTGGATAGAAGGATAGATGGATTGATGGGTGGGTTGGTGGGTGATTGAATGGATGACTGAATGGATGGGTGGGTAGACAGATGGATGGATAGATGGAAGGATGATAGATGGGTGGATGGGTGGATGAATGGATTGATGAATGGATGTTTGGGTGGATAAATGACGGGATGAGTTTATCGATAAATGAATGACTGAAGGAGGAGTGTATAAATAGAAAAGATGATGGGTTGATGAAACGACCGATGGATGAGTGGATAAATTAAGGATGGGTGGATGACTGAATGGGTGAGCTGTTGATTATATGGACGAATAGATGATTGGGAAAGTGGATGAATGGATATGCGTTCAGAAACGTGTATCAGATAGACAGGAGCCACACTCAACAGAGTAATAGACAGATGGCAAATAGATTTGTAAAAATAGCACGAAGTCAAAGAAATAGATAGACAAGACAGATAGAAAAGACAAATTTACACAGGCAGACATAGACACAGATAGAAAACTGATAGATGGCTTGAATCACTGCTAACATACGGAGGACTCTTCTCAACAAGAGGATGAATCGGTAGCCCACGAGTGCAACAAATCATAGGTCAGACAAGGTAAGCCATGGAGACAGTTATTGAAGGAATGAGTATGATCCGTGCTCCAGAGAAGACAGGATCATTGGCGATGTCCGGGTCGCAAATCAGCGTTCGCAACTCTCTGGAGGGAACAAGTCACACTTTGTTTAGGGCCATAGGTCTGACGAGGGGAGATCAGTCTGCAAGAAATGGCGAAATAAAGAAAGTTCTAGACTCGTCTCAATACATTCTCGATCACAGGATTTATAACATTGTTGACTGACATGACTTTTGTCTGACATTGTTGACTGACATGAGTTTTTGTCTGACATTGTTGACTGACATGATTTTTGTCTGACATTGTTGACTGACATGACTTTTGTCTGACATTGTTGACTGACATGATTTTTGTCTGACATTGTTGACTGACATGAGTTTTTGTCTGACATTGTTGACTGACATGATTTTTGTCTGACATTGTTGACTGACATGAGTTTTTGTCTGATATTGCTGACTGACATGATTTTTGTCTGACATTGTTGACTGACATGAGTTTTGTCTGATATTGTTGACTGACATGCTTTTTGTCTGACATTTTTGACTGACATTGTTGACTGACATGAGTTTTGTCTGACATTGTTGACTGACATGATTTTTGTCTGATATTGTTGACTGACATGAGTTTTGTCTGACACTGTTGACCGACATGACTTTTGTCTGACATTGTTGAGTGACATGACTTTTGTCTGACATTGTTGAGTAACATGACTTTTGTCTGACATTGTTGACTGACATGGTTTTTATCTGACATTGTTGACTGGCACAATTTTTATCTGACATTGTTGACTGCCACAATTTTTATCTGGCATTTTTGACTGACACAATTTTTATCTGACATTGTTGACTGCCACAATTTTTATCTGACATTGTTGACTGACACAATTTTTATCTGACATTTTTGACTGACACAATTTTTGTCTGACATTGTTGACTGCCACAATTTTTATCTGACATTGTTGACTGACACAATTTTTATCTGACATTGTTGACTGACACAATTTTTGTCGGACATTGTTGACTGACACAATTTTTATCTGACATTGTTGACTGAGACAATTTTTGTCTGACATTGTTGACTGACACAATTTTTATCTGACATTGTTGACTGCCACAATTTTGTCTGACATTGTTGACTGACACAATTTTTGTCTGACATTGTTGACTGACACAATTTTTGTCTGACATTGTTGACTGCCACAATTTCTGTCTGACATTGTTGACTGACACAATTTTTGTCTGACATTGTTGACTGACACAATTTTTGTCTGACATTGTTGACTGCCACAATTTCTGTCTGACAATGTTGACTGACACAATTTTTGTCTGACATTGTTGACTGACACAATTTTTGTCTGACATTGTTGACTGCCACAATTTCAGTCTGACATCGTTGACTGACATGAGTTTTTGTCTGACATTGTTGACTGACATGAGTTTTTGTCTGACATTGTTGACTGCCACAATTTTTGTCTGACATTGTTGACTGACACAATTTTTGTCTGAAATTGTTGACTGACACAATTTTTGTCTGACATTGTTGACTGACACAATTTCTGTCTGACATTGTTGACTGACACAATTTTTATCTGACATTGTTGACTGACACAATTTTTATCTGACATTGTTGACTGACAATTTTTTTTTCTGACATTGTTGACTGACACAATTTCTGTCTGACATTGTTGACTGACAATTTTTGTCTGACATTGGTGACTGCCACAATTTTTATCTGACAATGTTGACTGACAATTTCTGTCTGACATTGTTGACTGCCACAATTTTTATCTGACATTGTTGACTGACACAATTTTTGTCTGACATTGTTGACTGACACAATTTTTATCTGACATTGTTGACTGACACAATTTTTATCTGACATTGTTGACTGACACAATTTTTATCTGACACTGTTGACTGACACAATTTCTGTCTGACATTGTTGACTGACACAATTTTTATCTGACATTGTTGACTGACACAATTTTTATCTGACATTGTTGACTGACACAATTTTTATCTGACATTGTTGACTGACACAATTTTTATCTGACATTGTTGACTGACACAATTTCTGTCTGACATTGTTGACTGACACAATTTCTGTCTGACAATGTTGACTGACACAATTTCTGTCTGACAATGTTGACTGACACAATTTCTGTCTGACAATGTTGACTGACGCAATTTCTGTCTGACATTGTTGACTGACACAATTTCTGTCTGACATTGTTGACTGACACAATTTTTATCTGACACTGTTGACTGACACAATTTCTGTCTGACATTGTTGACTGACACAATTTCTGTCTGACATTGTTGACTGACACAATTTTTATCTGACATTGTTGACTGACACAATTTTTATCTGACATTGTTGACTGACACAATTTTTATCTGACATTGTTGACTGACACAATTTCTGTCTGACATTGTTGACTGACACAATTTCTGTCTGACAATGTTGACTGACACAATTTCTGTCTGACAATGTTGACTGACACAATTTCTGTCTGACAATGTTGACTGACACAATTTCTGTCTGACATTGTTGACTGACACAATTTCTGTCTGACATTGTTGACTGACACAATTTTTATCTGACATTGTTGACTGACACAATTTTTATCTGACATTGTTGACTGACACAATTTTTATCTGACATTGTTGACTGACACAATTTTTATCTGACATTGTTGACTGACACAATTTATGTCTGACATTGTTGACTGACACAATTTTTATCTGACACTGTTGACTGACACAATTTCTGTCTGACATTGTTGACTGACACAATTTCTGTCTGACATTGTTGACTGACACAATTTCTGTCTGACATTGTTGACTGACACAATTTTTATCTGACATTGTTGACTGACACAATTTTTATCTGACATTGTTGACTGACACAATTTCTGTCTGACATTGTTGACTGCCACAATTTTTGTCTGACATTGTTGACTGACACAATTTCTGTCTGACATTGTTGACTGACACAATTTTTATCTGACATTGTTGACTGACACAATTTTTATCTGACATTGTTGACTGACAATTTTTTTATCTGACACTGTTGACTGACACAATTTCTGTCTGACATTGTTGACTGACAATTTTTGTCTGACATTGTTGACTGCCACAATTTTTATCTGACATTGTTGACTGACAATTTCTGTCTGACATTGTTGACTGCCACAATTTTTATCTGACATTGTTGACTGACACAATTTTTGTCTGACATTGTTGACTGACACAATTTTTATCTGACATTGTTGACTGACACAATTTTTATCTGACATTGTTGACTGACACAATTTTTATCTGACATTGTTGACTGACACAATTTCTGTCTGACATTGTTGACTGACACAATTTTTATCTGACATTGTTGACTGAAACAATTTTTATCTGACATTGTTGACTGACACAATTTCTGTCAGACATTGTTGACTGACACAATTTCTGTCTGACATTGTTGACTGACACAATTTTTATCTGACATTGTTGACTGACACAATTTTTATCTGACATTGTTGACTGACACAATTTTTATCTGACATTGTTGACTGACACAATTTCTGTCTGACATTGTTGAGTGACACAATTTTATCTGAAATTGTTGACTGAGACAATTTTTATCCGACATTGTTGACTGACACAATTTCTGTCTGACATTGTTGACTGACACAATTTTTATCTGACATTGTTGACTGACATGATTTTTTGTCTGACATTGTTGACTGACACAATTTTTATCTGACATTGTTGACTGACATGATTTTTTGTCTGACATCGTTGACTGACATGAGTTTTTGTCTGACATTGTTGACTGACATGAGTTTTTGTCTGACATTGTTGACTGACACAATTTTTATCTGACATTGTTGACTGACATGATTTTTTGTCTGACATCGTTGACTGACATGAGTTTTTGTCTGACATTGTTGACTGACATGAGTTTTTGTCTGACATTGTTGACTGACACAATTTTTATCTGACATTGTTGACTGACATGATTTTTTGTCTGACATTTTTGACTGACACAATTTTTATCTGACATTGTTGACTGACATGATTTTTTGTCTGACATCGTTGACTGACATGAGTTTTTGTCTAACATTGTTGACTGACATGAGTTTTTGTATGACATTGTTGACCGACATGAGTTTTTGTCTGACATTGTTGACTGACATGAGTTTTTGTCTAACATTGTTGACTGACATGAGTTTTTGTATGACATTGTTGACCGACATGAGTTTTTGTCTAACATTGTTGACTGACATGAGTTTTTGTATGACATTGTTGACTGACATGAGTTTTTGTCTGACATTGTTGACCGACATGAGTTTTTGTCTGACATTGTTGACTGACATGATTTTTTGTCTGACATTGTTGACTGACATGAGTTTTTGTCTGATATTGTTGACTGACATGAGTTTTTGTCTGACATTGTTGACTGACATGAGTTTTTGTCTAGCATTGTTGACTGACATGAGTTTTTGTCTGGCATTGTTGACCGACATGATGTTTACCTGACATTGTTGACGGACATTATTTTTTGTCTGACATTGTTGACCAACATGAGATTTTGTCTGACATTGTTGACCGACATGATGTTTGTCTGACATTGTTGACTGACATGATTTTTGTCTGGCATTGTTGAACGACATGAGTTTTTGTCTGACATTGTTGACTGACATGAGTTTTTTTATGACGAGTGAAAAACGTATCAACAAATCCTGATCTTGGGAATGGAAAAACAGTTGTTATTTGTTTGTTTTAAAAGATGGTTAATTTTTCTTTTTTCTCTTGGCTTGCAAGACGAGCTGTGTGTTGGATATTGCTTCAAAGTGTCTGTCTGACGTCAGCGTGTGTTATCTGGTGTAAATGTATTCAATTTGTAGTTTTAAATAAACATGGTACTTATTTTAGAACATCATTCTCTGTTCTAAACATCATTCTCTGTTCCAAACATCATTCCTCTCTTTAAACATCATTCTCTGTCCAAACATCATTCCTCTCTTTAAACATCATTCTCTGTTCAAACATCATTCCTCTCTTTAAACATCATTCTCTGTTCAAAACATAATTCTCTGTTCCAAACATCATTCTCTATTCCAAACATCATTCTCTATTACAAACATCATTCTCTGTTCCAAACATCATTCTCTATTCCAAACATCATTATCTATTCCAAACATCATTCTCTATTACAAACATCATTCTCTGTTCCAAACATCATTCTCTATTCCAAACATCATTCTCTATTCCAAACATCATTCTCTATTACAAACATCATTCTCTGTTCCAAACATCATTCTCTATTCCAAACATCATTCTCTGTTCCAAACATCATTCTCTATTCCAAACATCACTCCTCTCTTTAAACATCATTCTCTGTTCAAAACATAATTCTCTGTTCAAACATCATTCTCTGTTCAAACATCATTCTTTGTTAAAACATCATTCTCTGTTCAAAACAACATTCTCTGTTCAAACATCATTCTCTGTTCAAACATCATTCTTTGTTAAAACATCATTGTCTGGTGAAACATCATTCTTTGTTCAAACATCATTGTCTGGTCAAACATCAGTGTCTGTTCAAACATCATTGTCTGTTCAAACATCATTGTCTGGTCAAACATCATTCTGTGTTCAAACATCAGTGTCTGTTCAAACATTATTGTCTGTTCAAACATCATTGTCTATTCAAACATCATTCTCTGTTCAAACATCATTCTTTGTTCAAACATCAGTGTCTGTTCAAACATCATTGTCTGTTCAAACATCATTGTCTATTCAAACATCATTCTCTGTTCAAACATCATTCTTTGTTCAAACATCAGTGTCTGTTCAAACATCAGTGTCTGTTCAAACATCATTCTCTGTTCAAACATCATTCTTTGTTCAAACATCAGTGTCTGTTCAAACATCAGTGTCTGTTCAAACATCATTCTCTGTTCAAACATCATTGTCTATTCAAACATCATTCTCTGTTCAAACATCATTGTCTATTCAAACATCATTCTCTGTTCGAACATCATTCTTTGTTGAAACATCAGTGTCTGTTCAAACATCATTGTCTGTTCAAACATCATTCTCTGTTCAAACATCATTCTCTGTTCGAACATCATTCTCTGTTCAAACATCAGTCTCTGTTCAATCATCATTGTCTTCAAACATCATTGTCTGTTCAAACATCATTCTCTGTTCAAACATCAGTGTCTGTTCAAACATCATTCTTTGTTCAAACATCATCTCTGGTCAATCATCATTGTCTTCAAACATCATTGTCTGTTCAAACATCATTCTCTGTTCAAACATCATTCTCTGTTCAAACATCAGTCTTTGTTCAATCATCATTGTCTTCAAACATCATTGTCTGCTAAAACATCATTCTCTGTTCCAAACATCATTCTCTATTCCAAACATCATTCTCTATTCCAAACATCATTCTCTATTACAAACATCATTCTCTGTTCCAAACATCATTCTCTATTCCAAACATCATTCTCTGTTCCAAACATCATTCTCTATTCCAAACATCATTCCTCTCTTTAAACATCATTCTCTGTTCAAAACATAATTCTCTGTTCAAACATCATTCTCTGTTCAAACATCATTCTTTGTTAAAACATCATTCTCTGTTCAAAACATCATTCTCTGTTCAAACATCATTCTCTGTTCAAACATCATTCTTTGTTAAAACATCATTGTCTGGTGAAACATCCTTTTTTGTTCAAACATCATTGTCTGGTCAAACATCAGTGTCTGTTCAAACATCATTGTCTGTTCAAACATCATTGTCTGGTCAAACATCATTCTGTGTTCAAACATCAGTGTCTGTTCAAACATTATTGTCTGTTCAAACATCATTGTCTATTCAAACATCATTCTCTGTTCAAACATCATTCTTTGTTCAAACATCAGTGTCTGTTCAAACATCAGTGTCTGTTCAAACATCATTGTCTGTTCAAACATCATTGTCTATTCAAACATCATTCTCTGTTCAAACATCATTCTTTGTTCAAACATCAGTGTCTGTTCAAACATCAGTGTCTGTTCAAACATCATTCTCTGTTCAAACATCATTCTTTGTTCAAACATCAGTGTCTGTTCAAACATCAGTGTCTGTTCAAACATCATTCTCTGTTCAAACATCATTGTCTATTCAAACATCATTCTCTGTTCGAACATCATTCTTTGTTGAAACATCAGTGTCTGTTCAAACATCATTGTCTGTTCAAACATCATTCTCTGTTCAAACATCATTCTCTGTTCGAACATCATTCTCTGTTCAAACATCAGTCTCTGTTCAATCATCATTGTCTTCAAACATCATTGTCTGTTCAAACATCATTCTCTGTTCAAACATCAGTGTCTGTTCAAACATCATTCTTTGTTCGAACATCATTCTCTGGTCAATCATCATTGTCTTCAAACATCATTGTCTGTTCAAACATCATTCTCTGTTCAAACATCATTCTCTGTTCAAACATCAGTCTTTGTTCAATCATCATTGTCTTCAAACATCATTGTCTGCTAAAACATCATTCTCTGTTCAAACATCATTCTCTGTTCAAACATCAGTCTTTGTTCAATCATCATTGTCTTCAAACATCATTGTCTGCTAAAACATCATTCTCTGTTCTAACATCATTCTCTGTTCGAACCTCATTGTCTGGTCAAACATCATTCTTTGTTCGAACATCATTCTCTGGTCAATCATCATTGTCTTCAAACATCATTCTCTGTTCAAACATCAGTGTCTGTTCAAACATCATTGTCTGGTCAAACATCATTCTCTGGTCAACCATCATTCTCTGTTCAAACATCATTCTTTGTCCAATCATCATTGTCTGTTCAAACATCATTCTCTGTTCAAACATCATTCTTTGTTCAAACATCATTCTCTGTTCAAACATCATTGTCTGGTCAAACATCATTCTCTGTTCAAACATCATTGTCTGGTCAAACATTATTCTTTGTCCAATCATCATTATCTGTTCAAACATCAGTGTCTGTTCAAACATCAGTGTCTGTTCAAACATCAGTGTCTGGGCAAACATTATTCTTTGTCCAATCATCATTATCTGTTCAAACATTATTCTTTGTCCAATCATCATTATCTGTTCAAATATTATTCTTTGTCCAATCATCATTATCTGTTCAAACATCAGTGTCTGTTCAAACATCAGTGTCTGTTCAAACATCAGTGTCTGTTCAAACATCAGTGTCTGTTCAAACATCATTCTCTGTTCAAACATCATTCTCTGTTCAAACATCATTCTCTGTTCAAACATCATTCTCTGTTCAAACATCATTCTCTGTTCAAACATCATTTTTTATTCAAACATCATTCTCTGTTCAAACATCATTCTCTGTTCAAACATCATTCTTTATTCAAACATCATTCTCTGTTCAAACATCATTCTCTGTTCAAACATCATTCTCTGTTCAAACATCATTCTCTGTTCAAACATCATTCTTTATTCAAACATCAGTGTCTGTTCAAACATCATTCTCTGTTCAAACATCATTCTTTATTCAAACATCATTGTCTGTTCAAACATCATTCTCTGTTCAAATATCATTCTCTGTTCAAACATCATTCTCTGGCGTAAAGTAGCATTTATTGGGCTGAAAGTGGCGTAAAGTAGCATTTATTGGGCTGAAAGTGGCGTAAAGTAGCATTTATTGGGCTGAAAGTGGCGTAAAGTAGCAACGATAATAGAACACATTTACGCCTGCAGTAACGCCCTTTGATGAGGAGGGGAGGAGGGGGAGATTAACGCAATCTCAGGTAGGAGACTCGTAGTAGGAGAAGAAAAAAAATATGATAACAGGGAAGAGGAAGAAGATTAAGATGATGATAAAGAAGAAGAAGAAGATTAAGATGATGATAAAGAAGAAGAAGAAGATTAAGATGATGCTAAAGAAAAGAAGAAGATTAAGATGATGATAAAGAAGAGGAAGAAGATTAAGATGATGATAAAGAGGAAGAAGATTAAGATGATGATAAAGAAGAAGAAGATTAAGATGATGATAAAGAAGAAGAAGAAGATTAAGATAATGATAAAGAAGAGGAAGAAGATTAAGATGACGATAAAGAAACAGAAGAAGGGGAAGAGGAATCGGGAGAAACATATGATAAGAGGAAGAACAAGATAAGGAAGAAGAAAATTAGAAGAAAAAGGGAAGTAAAGAAGAATAAGAAGAAGAAGAAGAAAAGATGGAGGAGCAAGAAAAAAAATATGAGAAGAATCAGAAACAAGAAACAAAAACACAAGAAGAGAACATTCTTGAGAGAGTAATGAGAAAACTGAAAAACCTGCACAGTCTGTGTATATGGAATGACGAATTACGATCTAGGAGTTCATCAAAGAAATGAGAACTATCATCAAGTGTCTTTTAATAAGAACTGGAAGTTCTCTAATCCAAATTATTTTAGATATGACGTCACCTTCACGGAAAGGTCAAACTGTTTTGCTGATATCGAAATCTCCATGCAACAGAAACGGCAGCAGCAATAAGATTTGTTGACAAAACTGGGAGATAACAGCTGCTGTTGTGATCAAGCTTCATAAATTACATACACACACGCACATTCTACCATCTTCCAACATATAGAAGTTCTGGTTATTGGGTTATTTGCTAGTCATCATCATTGCACTCCGAACATGTCCATAGGTGCTCAGATCCCCTCCTCAGCAATTCCCTCAGTGTCCAGCGACTGACGACTCCAGTTCTATGTTGGTTGATAAGTCTTCTTACACGGCCACTAAGTTTCTCATTTCTGGCCGTGCCCACCTTAACTCCCATTTCCATCATCCGAAGAAGTGACGTGGATCTGTGTTTGTCGAAGTCCTGTGCTCTTCCCACATCTCGGAGGACATTGATGATGTCCGACCGATCCATTGGTTGACCATCCTCAACGACAGCGCAGCTAGCCAACCTGTCCGCTCTTTCATTTCCCCGTACTCCCGCATGTCCAGGGACATAGACAAAGGTGACCTTACGTATTTTGGATTTCTGCAACGACTCTACCCATTGCATGCGTACGGAGCCTGCCTCCACTTTTTTTATCATGCTCATCGAATCACTCAGTATACATGCGTGGTGTAGTCTTGTGACTCTAACCATTTGAATGCCTTGGTCACTGCCATCGCCTCCATTGTCATGTTACTCGTGGTCATAACGAATACACCACTGTCTTCCTTGACTATTCTGCCTGCCGAGCGTGCTGTAAATGCCCATGCACTTCTTTGGTGTCGTCTTACAGATCCGTCTGTATAGATGACTGCATCTTTCTCATCGGTGTTATCGCAGATGAGACCGTTGACCGTTGACCAGAAGTTCTGCTACTTCAAGACAGCTCTTCATGAGAAGAACTTTGCTTCTTTACTGAAGCTCTTATTGACAGTGAAGTATTGGGAACAATGCCTGCAATCTTCTTTCTTTGGGTGCAATCTTCACATCGAAGGTTGGCTACTATCATTCATTCATTGGGTGCAGTCTTCACATCGAAGGTTGGCTACTATCATTCATTCATTGGGTGCAGTCTTCACATCGAAGGTTGGCTACTATCATTCATTCATTGGTTGTCGTCTTCATATCGAAGGTTGGCTACTATCATTCATTCATTGGGTGCAGTCTTCACATCGAAGGTTGGCTACTATCATTCATTCATTGGGTGCCGTCTTCACATAGCAGGTTGGCTACTATCATTCATTCACTGAGTGACTTCTCCACATCGAATGTTGGCTACTATCATTCATTCATTCACAGGGTGCCGTCTTCATATCAAATGTTGGCTACTATCATTCATTCATTGGGTGCCGTCACCACATCAAAGGTTGGCTACCATGGAGCGCCATTCATTGAGTGCCGTCACCACATCAAAGGTTGGCTACCATGAAGCGTCATTCATTGAGTGTCGTCACCACATCAAAGGTTAGCTACCATGGAGCGTCATTCATTGAGTGTCGTCACCACATCGAAGGTTGGCTACCATGGAGCGTCATTCATTGAGTGTCGTCACCACATCGAAGGTTGGCTACCATGGAGCGTCATTCATTGAGTGTCGTCACCACATCGAAGGTTGGCTACCATGGAGCGTCATTCCGCTCTGTCATTTGCTTTGAAGGTGAAGGTTGTCTTCGGTTGACTTGTCCATCTTTTGATGTTACTCGCAAATGTTAGTCTTGGTCTGCCTCTTTCTCTTTTACCTTGTATTTCCCCTTTCAAGATTACTTTTTGTTGGCTGTTGTGTCTTTTAACATAGCCTGAAAATCTTATTTATCTGGTTTGAATTGTGTTTAGTAGTTCTCTTTTAATTTTTAGTTGTTTTAAGACTTCATCATTTGTTTTCTTTTCCTTCCATCCAATTCTACCTATTCTTCTATATATCCACATTTCAAAGGCTTCAATTTTCTGTTCTGTTTTCTTGTCTAATGTCAATGTTTCTACACAATATAGCAATATTGAGAATATATGACATTTTGCTTTACTTAGTTTCAGCCCTGGTGTTATTTGTTTTAATGTTAGTATCTTTTTTCATGACATTAATTTACTATTTGCCATTCCAATTCTTTTGTTTGTTTCTGTTTCCCATCAGTGGTTATAGTATGTCCTAGGTAGCTATTGTCTGGTTACAAATGATAACATATGGCGTCAAAGTGCAAGCATTATTTATATATGGCAAAAACACATAATGTCACTTTGGACGATACTCTTAAGTTTAACCCTCTGTTCTTGGCTTTGACTACAAGCCCTATGGTCCAGGTCCTGGTATAAGCCCCTGGACCTGACCTTGGCTATACGCCCTCTGGTCCTGACCTTGGCTATACGCCCGTTGGTCCTGAGCTTAGTTATAAGCCCCTGGTCCTGATTTTGGCTATAAGCCCCTTTTCCTTACCTTGGCTATATGCTCTCTGGTCCTGACCTTAGCTATAAGCCCCTGGTCATGACCTTGGCTATAAGCCCTTGGTCCTAGCCTTGGCTATAAGCCCCTGGTCCTAGCGTTATCTGTAAGCCCCTGGTCCTAGCCTTGGCTATAAGCCCCTTGTCCTAGCCTTGGCTATAAGCTTCTGGTTCTAGCCTTGGCTATAAGCCTCTGATCCTAGCCTTGGCTATAAGCCCCTGGTCCTTACCTTGGCTATATGCTCTCTGGTCCTGACCTTAGCTGTAAGCCCCTGGTCCTAGCCTTTACTATAAGCCCCTGGTCCTAGTCTTGGCTATAAGCCCCTGGTCTTAGCCTTGGCTATAAGCCCCTGGTCCTAGTCTTGGCTATAAGCCTCTGATCCTGGCCTTGGCTATAAGCCCCTGGTCCTAGCCTTGGCTATAAGCCTCTGATCCTAGCCTTGGCTATAAGCCTCAGGTCCTAGCGTTATCTTCAAGCCCTCTGGTCCTGACCGTGGCTATAAGCCCCCTGGTCCTGACCTAAGCCCCTGGTTCACGACTTGACTATAACCCGACCCTCGATCAACCTTAAGATGACCACCACTGAACTAAAATATCAGCGACAAACAACTGTGGACATCAAAGAGCGTTGTCCCAGATGGGGAGAGGAAATAGCAGAGACTAATCACGAAATAAGGTCATGAACAATGGACACATTTGAATAGATTTTGACATTTTATCCTTTAAAAGTCCGTAAAGATGTCAGTCTCAGATGTCATGTAATGACATTTGTTGCTTGTGATTTTTATTGATGCAATTTTGACATTCTGGAATAGGCTATAGTCACGTGATCGATTCCTGACATCAAAACTTCACGAGCAGAAGGTATCGAAAACTGGTGCTTCCTCGCATGAAGTCTTTTCTTATTCTTAATCATCTCTTCCCCCCCCCCCCTCCTACCCCTTTCTACCTCTTCTTCTTATTTTTTCTTCTTGTTCTACTGCTTTTGCTTCTATTTATTTTCTTATTTATTCCATTTCTTTTTCTTCATTATCTCCCTTCTTGTTTTTTTCCTTCCATTTCTTTTCTTCATTATCTCCCTTCTTGTGTTTTTTCTTCCATTTCTTTTTCTTCATTATCTCCCTTCTTGTGTTTTTTCTTCCATTTCTTTTTCTTCATTATCTCCCTTCTTGTGTTTTTCCTTCCATTTCTTTTTCTTCATTATCTCCCTTCTTGTGTTTTTCCTTCCATTTCTTTTTCTTCATTATCTCCCTTCTTGTGTTTTTCCTTCCATTTCTTTTTCTTCATTATCTCCCTTCTTGTGTTTTTCCTTTCATTTCTTTTTTCTTCTTCATATTCCCTTTCCTGTCTTATTCTGTCTCACTGGTGTTGTTCTTCATTTTTCCTTTTCCTTCTCCCGTGTCTTCTTCTGCTCGCCCTTCTTCTCTTTCTCTCTCTCCATTCTTCTTCTCCTTTTATCTTCTTAATATCATTGGCCTTATTTTCTTCCGCTTCCTCTTCTTCTTCTTCTTCTTTCCCTTTTCTGTGAACCTCGGTGGCCTAGTTGGGAAAACCACCTGCCTAGTGGGGAAAACCACCTGCCCAGTGGGGAAAACCACCTGCCTAGTGGGGAAAACCACCTGCCTAGTGGGGAAAACCACCTGCCCAGTGGGGAAAACCACCTGCCCAGTGGGGAAAACCACCTGCCTAGTGGGGAAAACCACCTGCCTAGTGGGGAAAACCACCTGCCTAGTGGGGAAAACCACCTGCCTAGTGGCCAAGTTGGGAAACCCACCCGACGTTCGGACAATCCGTGTTCGATTCCCGCTGGGAGCAGTGTGGGTTGTACTCGTGGTTGGAAAAAAAATACCCCCACGGTCGACCCAGCCATTGACAGAAATTAGTACCAGGGCATTACCCTGGGAAGGTGAGGAATGTCGCCTCGCCTCGTGAGTTTCGATGCTTGAAGCGACACTATCCAGAAGTCTCCGAACACTTCTGGATAGACGGCCGAGCACATATGGGTGGAAACTCGTGTTCTAAGACGCCGGTTCAAGTCCCGTACTTTACCTTTTACCTTTACCTTTATCTTCCCCTTTTGATTCCTCTTCTTGTTTTCCTACTAATACATGTATTTTGTTTCTATCTTATTCTTCATTATTTCCTAAATGAAAAATAACCAATGATTTGTGTACCTTAAGTGTCTTTACTCGGAGCTAACTATTTAAGAGAAAGGTAACATCACGTCTGTCATCATCTCATACAACTTGCCTTGGACAAAATGCTGAAAATATTTGGACAAAAGAAGATCAGCAGCCAAGATGATCAGCCAAGAACTGACCAAGATTAACGGCAAAGAAGTGACCAATACGATCAGCTAAGAAGTGACCAGGGTGATCATCAAAGAAGTGACTAAGATTATTGGTCCAAAAGTGACCAAGATGACCAGCCAAGAAGTGAACATGATGATCAGACAAGAAGTGAACAAGATGATCAGTCAAGAAGAGAGCAAGATGATCAACCAAGAAGTGACCAAGATTATTGGCAAAGAAGTGACCAGGATGATCATCAAAGAAGTGACTAAGATTATTGGTCCAAAAGTGACCAACATAATCAGCCAAGAAGTGAACAAGATGATCAGCCAAGAAGTGACCGAGACGATCTTCCTTTCCTATATTTCCCATATCTTTCCTTCCTATATTTCCATATCTTCCTTTCCTACATTTACTAAAAATCCCATATCTTTCTTTCCTATATTTCCCATATCTTTCTTTCGTATATGTCCATATCTTCCTTTCCTACATTTACTATAAATCCCATACCTTCCTTTCCTACAGTTCCTATATTTCACATATCTTCCTTTCATACAGTTCCTATATTTCACATATCTTCGTTTCGTACATTTACTATATTTCCCATATCTTCCTTTCCTATATTTTACATATCTTCCTTTCCTATATTTCACATATCTTCGTTTCCTACATTTATTATATTTCCCATATCTTCCTTTTCTATATTTCACATATCTTCCTTTCCTACATTTCCTATATTTCACATATCTTCCTTTCCTACAGTTCCTATATTTCACATATCTTCCTTTCCTACATTTCCTATATTTCACATATCTTCCTTTCCTACAGTTCCTATATTTTACATATCTTCCTTTCCTATATTTCACATATCTACCTTTCCTACATTTCCTATATTTCATATATCTTCCTTTCCTACAGTTCCTATATTTCCCATATCTTCCTTTCCTATATTTCACATATCTTCCTTTCCTATATTTCACACATCTTCCTTTCCTATATTTCCCACATCTTCCTTTCCTATATTTCACATATCATCCTTTCCTATATTTCTCATACCTTCCTTTCCTAATTTTCCCATATCTTCCTTTCCTATATTTCACATATCTTCCTTTCCTATATTATCCCATATATCCCTTTCCTATATATCACATATATTCCTTTCCTATATTTCTCATATCTTCCTTTCCTAATTTTCCCATATCTTCCTTTCCTATATTTCACATATCTTCCTTTCCTATATTATCCCATATATTCCTTTCCTATATTTCACATATATTCCTTTCCTATATTTCCCATATCTTCCTTTCCTATATTTCGCATATCTTCCTTTCCTATATTTCACATATCTTCCTTTCCTATATTACCCCATATATTCCTTTCCTATATTTCACATATCTTCCTTTCCTATATTTCCCACATCTTCCTTTCCTATATTTCACATATCATCCTTTCCTATATTTCTCATATCTTCCTTTCCTAATTTTCCCATATCTTCCTTTCCTATATTTCACATATCTTCCTTTCCTATATTTCCCATATCTTCCTTTCCTATATTTCACATATATTCCCTCATTATAGTTCCCACATCTCCCACCATATATTAACCATATCTTCTCCAGCGCGTCAACATCAACATCAACATCAACAAATTTTGATTCCGCAAGAACACCCTCAAAATCTAGACGTTTCAAATATTTTCCCCCCCAAAAAAAGTGAACTATTTACAATGAAAGGATAAAAAAAACACATCATTTGTATTGATATCCACACATCATCTAGAGCAAACACTCCAGAACATTCTCACACAATCAATGCTAAAATATCGTCACATTTTTGGGGCCCACGTTTTTTGGAGAGAACTTGTCCATGCTCGCGATGGATGTCCAAGGTCTTGTCTCCGAGCGATTGTCTCTCAGCTGTGGGAGAAAGGGGCGTTATGACGTCCTTCTCTGTGGCTTAACGCTCCTTGTACCCACTAAACTCAGCTTCACTCACAGATATATATATATATAGTTTTACGAAGGGCGGGGATTGAGAGGGAAAACCAGGATAGACCCAAAGTTTGTGACGTCTTTAGGTGCGGGAGCTACAGACGGTTGATGTTATATTACTCACAACTGTTTCTGAAAGAAATGCTGAAAATGTCATAAACTTTGGGTGATTCCGGTGAGTCCCAGGGTTTAATTGCATATTGAACCTGATGGCTGAGGTGTAGCTGTAATCGCTGCGGTTATTGGTATCATTACCGACCCAACATTTGACATAAATGTAACCTCACCGCCGACACTGTCTCCACAAAATTATCCATAACCCCTCAACTAACTTTACAAAATCATCCGTGACCCCTCCACTCACTTTACAAAATCATCCGTGACCCCTCTACTCACTTTACAAAATCATCCGTAATCATCTGTCTGTTCAAACATTATTGTCTGTTCAAACATCATTGTCTATTCAAACATCATTCTCTGTTCAAACATCATTCTTTGTTCAAACATCAGTGTCTGTTCAAACATCAGTGTCTGTTCAAACATCATTGTCTGTTCAAACATCATTGTCTATTCAAACATCATTCTCTGTTCAAACATCATTCTTTGTTCAAACATCAGTGTCTGTTCAAACATCAGTGTCTGTTCAAACATCATTCTCTGTTCAAACATCATTCTTTGTTCAAACATCAGTGTCTGTTCAAACATCAGTGTCTGTTCAAACATCATTCTCTGTTCAAACATCATTGTCTATTCAAACATCATTCTCTGTTCAAACATCATTGTCTATTCAAACATCATTCTCTGTTCGAACATCATTCTTTGTTGAAACATCAGTGTCTGTTCAAACATCATTGTCTGTTCAAACATCATTCTCTGTTCAAACATCATTCTCTGTTCGAACATCATTCTCTGTTCAAACATCAGTCTCTGTTCAATCATCATTGTCTTCAAACATCATTGTCTGTTCAAACATCATTCTCTGTTCAAACATCAGTGTCTGTTCAAACATCATTCTTTGTTCAAACATCAGTCTCTGGTCAATCATCATTGTCTTCAAACATCATTGTCTGTTCAAACATCATTCTCTGTTCAAACATCATTCTCTGTTCAAACATCAGTCTTTGTTCAATCATCATTGTCTTCAAACATCATTGTCTGCTAAAACATCATTCTCTGTTCCAAACATCATTCTCTATTCCAACATCATTCTCTATTCCAAACATCATTCTCTATTACAAACATCATTCTCTGTTCCAAACATCATTCTCTATTCCAAACATCATTCTCTGTTCCAAACATCATTCTCTATTCCAAACATCATTCCTCTCTTTAAACATCATTCTCTGTTCAAAACATAATTCTCTGTTCAAACATCATTCTCTGTTCAAACATCATTCTTTGTTAAAACATCATTCTCTGTTCAAACATCATTCTCTGTTCAAACATCATTCTCTGTTCAACATCATTCTTTGTTAAAACATCATTGTCTGGTGAAACATCCTTTTTTGTTCAAACATCATTGTCTGGTCAAACATCATTGTCTGTTCAAACATCATTGTCTGTTCAAACATCATTGTCTGGTCAAACATCATTCTGTGTTCAAACATCAGTGTCTGTTCAAACATTATTGTCTGTTCAAACATCATTGTCTATTCAAACATCATTCTCTGTTCAAACATCATTCTTTGTTCAAACATCAGTGTCTGTTCAAACATCAGTGTCTGTTCAAACATCATTGTCTGTTCAAACATCATTGTCTATTCAAACATCATTCTCTGTTCAAACATCATTCTTTGTTCAAACATCAGTGTCTGTTTAAACATCAGTGTCTGTTCAAACATCATTCTCTGTTCAAACATCATTCTTTGTTCAAACATCAGTGTCTGTTCAAACATCAGTGTCTGTTCAAACATCATTCTCTGTTCAAACATCATTGTCTATTCAAACATCATTCTCTGTTCAAACATCATTGTCTATTCAAACATCATTCTCTGTTCGAACATCATTCTTTGTTGAAACATCAGTGTCTGTTCAAACATCATTGTCTGTTCAACATCATTCTCTGTTCAAACATCATTCTCTGTTCGAACATCATTCTCTGTTCAAACATCAGTCTCTGTTCAATCATCATTGTCTTCAACATCATTGTCTGTTCAAACATCATTCTCTGTTCAAACATCATTGTCTGTTCAAACATCATTCTTTGTTCGAACATCATTCTCTGGTCAATCATCATTGTCTTCAAACATCATTGTCTGCTAAAACATCATTCTCTGTTCAAACATCATTCTCTGTTCAAACATCAGACTTTGTTCAAATCATCATTGTCTTCAAACATCATTGTCTGCTAAAACATCATTCTCTGTTCAAACATCATTCTCTGTTCGAACCTCATTGTCTGGTCAAACATCATTCTTTGTTCGAACATCATTCTATGGTCAATCATCATTGTCTTCAAACATCATTTTCTGCTAAAACATCATTCTCTGTTCAAACATCAGTGTCTGTTCAAACATCATTGTCTGGTCAAACATCATTCTCTGGTCAACCATCATTCTCTGTTCAAACATCATTCTTTGTCCAATCATCATTGTCTGTTCAAACATCATTCTCTGTTCAAACATCATTCTTTGTTCAAACATCATTCTCTGTTCAAACATCATTCTCTGTTCAAACATCATTCTCTGTTCAAACATCATTCTCTGTTCAAACATCATTCTTTATTCAAACATCAGTGTCTGTTCAAACATCATTCTCTGTTCAAACATCATTCTTTATTCAAACATCATTCTCTGTTCAAACATCATTCTCTGTTCAAACATCATTCTCTGTTCAAACATCATTCTCTGTTCAAACATCATTCTTTATTCAAACATCAGTGTCTGTTCAAACATCATTCTCTGTTCAAACATCATTCTTTATTCAAACATCATTGTCTGTTCAAACATCATTCTCTGTTCAAATATCATTCTCTGTTCAAACATCATTCTCTGGCGTAAAGTAGCATTTATTGGGCTGAAAGTGGCGTAAAGTAGCATTTATTGGGCTGAAAGTGGCGTAAAGTAGCATTTATTGGGCTGAAAGTGGCGTAAAGTAGCAACGATAATAGAACACATTTACGCCTGCAGTAACGCCCTTTGATGAGGAGGGGAGGAGGGGGGAGATTAACGCAATCTCAGGTAGGAGACTCGTAGTAGGAGAAGAAAAAAAAATATGATAACAGGGAAGAGGAAGAAGATTAAGATGATGATAAAGAAGAAGAAGAAGATTAAGATGATGATAAAGAAGAAGAAGAAGATTAAGATGATGCTAAAGAAAAAGAAGAAGATTAAGATGATGATAAAGAAGAGGAAGAAGATTAAGATGATGATAAAGAGGAAGAAGATTAAGATGATGATAAAGAAGAAGAAGATTAAGATGATGATAAAGAAGAAGAAGAAGATTAAGATGATGATAAAGAAGAGGAAGAAGATTAAGATGACGATAAAGAAACAGAAGAAGGGGAAGAGGAATCGGGAGAAACATATGATAAGAGGAAGAACAAGATAAGGAAGAAGAAAATTAGAAGAAAAAGGAAGTAAAGAAGAATAAGAAGAAGAAGAAGAAAAGATGGAGGAGCAAGAAAAAAAATATGAGAAGAATCAGAAACAAGAAACAAAAACACGAAGAAGAGAACATTCTTGAGAGAGTAATGAGAAAACTGAAAAACCTGCACAGTCTGTGTATATGGAATGACGAATTACGATCTAGGAGTTCATCAAAGAATGAGAACTATCATCAAGTGTCTTTTAATAAGAACTGGAAGTTCTCTAATCCAAATTATTTTAGATATGACGTCACCTTCACGGAAAGGTCAAACTGTTTTGCTGATATCGAAATCTCCATGCAACAGAAACGGCAGCAGCAATAAGATTTGTTGACAAAACTGGGAGATAACAGCTGCTGTTGTGATCAAGATTCATAAATTACATACACACACGCACATTCTACCATCTTCCAACATATAGAAGTTCTGGTTATTGGGTTATTTGCTAGTCATCATCATTGCACTCCGAACATGTCCATAGGTGCTCAGATCCCCTCCTCAGCAATTCCCTCAGTGTCCAGCGACTGACGACTCCAGTTCTATGTTGGTTGATAAGTCTTCTTACACGGCCACCAAGTTTCTCATTTCTGGCCGTGCCCACCTTAACTCCCATTTCCATCATCCGAAGAAGTGACGTGGATCTGTGTTTGTCGAAGTCCTGTGCTCTTCCCACATCTCGGAGGGCATTGATGATGTCCGCCCGATCCATTGGTTGACCATCCTCAACGACAGCGCAGCTAGCCAACCTGTCCGCTCTTTCATTTCCCCGTACTCCCGCATGTCCAGGGACATAGACAAGGTGACCTTACGTATTTTGGATTTCTGCAACGACTCTACCCATTTCATGCGTACAGAGCCCGCCTCCACTTTTCTTATCATGCTCATCGAATCACTCAGTATACATGCGTGGGTGTAGTCTTGTGACTCTAACCATTTGAATGCCTTGGTCACTGTCATCGCCTCCATTGTCATGCTACTCGTGGTCATAACGAATACACCACTGTCTTCCTTGACTATTCTGCCTGCCGAGCGTGCTGTAAATGCCCATGCACTTCTTTGGTGTCGTCTTACAGATCCGTCTGTATAGATGACTGCATCTTTCTCATCGGTGTTATCGCAGATGAGACCGTTGACCGTTGACCAGAAGTTCTGCTACTTCAAGACAGCTCTTCATGAGAAGAACTTTGCTTCTTTACTGAAGCTCTTATTGACAGTGAAGTATTGGGAACAATGCCTGCAATCTTCTTTCTTTGGGTGCAATCTTCACATCGAAGGTTGGCTACTATCATTCATTCATTGTGTGCAGTCTTCACATCGAAGGTTGGCTACTATCATTCATTCATTGGGTGCAGTCTTCACATCGAAGGTTGGCTACTATCATTCATTCATTGGGTGCCGTCTTCACATCGAAGGTTGGATACGATCATTCATTCATTGGGTGCAGTCTTCACATCGAAGTTGGCTACTATCATTCATTCATTGGTTGTCGTCTTTATATCGAAGGTTGGCTACTATCATTCATTCATTGGGTGCAGTCTTCACATCGAAGGTTGGCTACTATCATTCATTCATTGGGTGCCGTCTTCACATAGCAGGTTGGCTACTATCATTCATTCACTGAGTGACTTCTCCACATCGAATGTTGGCTACTATCATTCATTCATTCACAGGGTGCCGTCTTCATATCAAATGTTGGCTACTATCATTCATTCATTGGGTGCCGTCACCACATCAAAGGTTGGCTACCATGGAGCGCCATTCATTGAGTGCCGTCACCACATCAAAGGTTGGCTACCATGAAGCGTCATTCATTGAGTGTCGTCACCACATCAAAGGTTAGCTACCATGGAGCGTCATTCATTGAGTGTCGTCACCACATCGAAGGTTGGCTACCATGGAGCGTCATTCATTGAGTGTCGTCACCACATCGAAGGTTGGCTACCATGGAGCGTCATTCATTGAGTGTCGTCACCACATCGAAGGTTGGCTGCCATGGAGCGTCATTCCGCTCTGTCATTTGCTTTGATGGTGAAGGTTGTCTTCGGTTGACTTGTCCATCTTTTGATGTTACTCGCAAATGTTAGTCTTGGTCTGCCTCTTTCTCTTTTACCTTGTATTTCCCCTTTCAAGATTACTTTTTGTTGGCTGTTGTGTCTTTTAACATAGCCTGAAAATCTTATTTATCTGGTTTGAATTGTGTTTAGTAGTTCTCTTTTAATTTTTAGTTGTTTTAAGACTTCATCATTTGTTTTCTTTTCCTTCCATCCAATTCTACCTATTCTTCTATATATCCACATTTCAAGGCTTCAATTTTCTGTTCTGTTTTCTTGTCTAATGTCAATGTTTCTACACAATATAGCAATATTGAGAATATATGACATTTTGCTTTACTTAGTTTCAGCCCTGGTGTTATTTGTTTTAATGTTAGTATCTTTTTTCATGACATTAATTTACTATTTGCCATTCCAATTCTTTTGTTTGTTTCTGTTTCCCATCAGTGGTTATAGTATGTCCTAGGTAGCTATTGTCTGGTTACAAATGATAACATATGGCGTCAAAGTGCAAGCATTATTTATATATGGCAAAAACACATAATGTCACTTTGGACGATACTCTTAAGTTTAACCCTCTGTTCTTGGCTTTGACTACAAGCCCTATGGTCCAGGTCCTGGTATAAGCCCCTGGACCTGACCTTGGCTATACGCCCTCTGGTCCTGACCTTGGCTATACGCCCGTTGGTCCTGAGCTTAGTTATAAGCCCCTGGTCCTGATTTTGGCTATAAGCCCCTTTTCCTTACCTTGGCTATATGCTCTCTGGTCCTGACCTTAGCTATAAGCCCCTGGTCATGACCTTGGCTATAAGCCCTTGGTCCTAGCCTTGGCTATAAGCCCCTGGTCCTAGCGTTATCTGTAAGCCCCTGGTCCTAGCCTTGGCTATAAGCCCCTTGTCCTAGCCTTGGCTATAAGCTTCTGGTTCTAGCCTTGGCTATAAGCCTCTGATCCTAGCCTTGGCTATAAGCCCCTGGTCCTTACCTTGGCTATATGCTCTCTGGTCCTGACCTTAGCTGTAAGCCCCTGGTCCTAGCCTTTACTATAAGCCCCTGGTCCTAGTCTTGGCTATAAGCCCCTGGTCTTAGCCTTGGCTATAAGCCCCTGGTCCTAGTCTTGGCTATAAGCCTCTGATCCTAGCCTTGGCTATAAGCCCCTGGTCCTAGCCTTGGCTATAAGCCTCTGATCCTAGCCTTGGCTATAAGCCTCAGGTCCTAGCGTTATCTTCAAGCCCTCTGGTCCTGACCGTGGCTATAAGCCCCCTGGTCCTGACCTAAGCCCCTGGTTCACGACTTGGCTATAACCCGACCCTCGATCAACCTTAAGATGACCACCACTGAACTAAAATATCAGCGACAAACAACTGTGGACATCAAAGAGCGTTGTCCCAGATGGGGAGAGGAATAGCAGAGACTAATCACGAAATAAGGTCATGAACAATGGACACATTTGAATAGATTTTGACATTTTATCCTTTAAAAGTCCGTAAAGATGTCAGTCTCAGATGTCATGTAATGACATTTGTTGCTTGTGATTTTTATTGATGCAATTTTGACATTCTGGAATAGGCTATAGTCACGTGATCGATTCCTGACATCAAAACTTCACGAGCAGAAGGTATCGAAAACTGGTGCTTCCTCGCATGAAGTCTTTTCTTATTCTTAATCATCTCTTTCCCCCCCCCCTCCTACCCCTTTCTACCTCTTCTTCTTATTTTTTCTTCTTGTTCTACTGCTTTTGCTTCTATTTATTTTCTTATTTATTCCATTTCTTTTTCTTCATTATCTCCCTTCTTGTGTTTTTCCTTCCATTTCTTTTTCTTCATTATCTCCCTTCTTGTGTTTTTTCTTCCATTTCTTTTTCTTCATTATCTCCCTTCTTGTGTTTTTTCTTCCATTTCTTTTTCTTCATTATCTCCCTTCTTGTGTTTTTCCTTCCATTTCTTTTTCTTCATTATCTCCCTTCTTGTGTTTTTCCTTCCATTTCTTTTTCTTCATTATCTCCCTTCTTGTGTTTTTCCTTCCATTTCTTTTTCTTCATTATCTCCCTTCTTGTGTTTTTCCTTTCATTTCTTTTTTCTTCTTCATATTCCCTTTCCTGTCTTATTCTGTCTCACTGGTGTTGTTCTTCATTTTTCCTTTTCCTTCTCCCGTGTCTTCTTCTGCTCGCCCTTCTTCTCTTTCTCTCTCTCCATTCTTCTTCTCCTTTTATCTTCTTATTATCATTGGCCTTATTTTCTTCCGCTTCCTCTTCTTCTTCTTCTTCTTTCCCTTTTCTGTGAACCTCGGTGGCCTAGTTGGGAAACCACCTGCCTAGTGGGGAAAACCACCTGCCTAGTGGGGAAAACCACCTGCCCAGTGGGGAAAACCACCTGCCTAGTGGGGAAAACCACCTGCCTAGTGGGGAAAACCACCTGCCCAGTGGGGAAAACCACCTGCCCAGTGGGGAAAACCACCTGCCTAGTGGGGAAAACCACCTGCCTAGTGGGGAAAACCACCTGCCTAGTGGGGAAAACCACCTGCCTAGTGGCCAAGTTGGGAACCCACCCGACGTTCGGACAATCCGTGTTCGATTCCCGCTGGGAGCAGTGTGGGTTGTACTCGTGGTTGGAAAAAAAATACCCCCACGGTCGACCCAGCCATTGACAGAAATTAGTACCAGGGCATTACCCTGGGAAGGTGAGGAATGTCGCCTCGCCTCGTGAGTTTCGATGCTTGAAGCGACACTATCCAGAAGTCTCCGAACACTTCTGGATAGACGGCCGAGCACATATGGGTGGAAACTCGTGTTCTAAGACGCCGGTTCAAGTCCCGTACTTTACCTTTTACCTTTACCTTTATCTTCCCCTTTTGATTCCTCTTCTTGTTTTCCTACTAATATTTTGTTTCTATCTTATTCTTCATTATTTCCTAAATGAAAAATAACCAATGATTTGTGTACCTTAAGTGTCTTTACTCGGAGCTAACTATTTAAGAGAAAGGTAACATCACGTCTGTCATCATCTCATACAACTTGCCTTGGACAAAATGCTGAAAATATTTGGACAAAAGAAGATCAGCAGCCAAGATGATCAGCCAAGAACTGACCAAGATTAACGGCAAAGAAGTGACCAATACGATCAGCTAAGAAGTGACCAGGGTGATCATCAAAGAAGTGACTAAGATTATTGGTCCAAAGTGACCAAGATGACCAGCCAAGAAGTGAACATGATGATCAGACAAGAAGTGAACAAGATGATCAGTCAAGAAGAGAGCAAGATGATCAACCAAGAAGTGACCAAGATTATTGGCAAAGAAGTGACCAGGATGATCATCAAAGAAGTGACTAAGATTATTGGTCCAAAAGTGACCAACATAATCAGCCAAGAAGTGAACAAGATGATCAGCCAAGAAGTGACCGAGACGATCTTCCTTTCCTATATTTCCCATATCTTTCCTTCCTATATTTCCATATCTTCCTTTCCTACATTTACTAAAAATCCCATATCTTTCTTTCCTATATTTCCCATATCTTTCTTTCGTATATGTCCATATCTTCCTTTCCTACATTTACTATAAATCCCATACCTTCCTTTCCTACAGTTCCTATATTTCACATATCTTCCTTTCATACAGTTCCTATATTTCACATATCTTCGTTTCGTACATTTACTATATTTCCCATATCTTCCTTTCCTATATTTTACATATCTTCCTTTCCTATATTTCACATATCTTCGTTTCGTACATTTACTATATTTCCCATATCTTCCTTTTCTATATTTCACATATCTTCCTTTCCTACATTTCCTATATTTCACATATCTTCCTTTCCTACAGTTCCTATATTTCACATATCTTCCTTTCCTACATTTCCTATATTTCACATATCTTCCTTTCCTACAGTTCCTATATTTTACATATCTTCCTTTCCTATATTTCACATATCTACCTTTCCTACATTTCCTATATTTCATATATCTTCCTTTCCTACAGTTCCTATATTTCACAATCTTCCTTTCCTATATTTCACATATCTTCCTTTCCTATATTTCACATATCTTCCTTTCCTACAGTTTCTATATTTCACATATCTTCATTTCCTATATTTCACATATCTTCCTTTCCTACAGTTCCTATATTTCACATATCTTCCTTTCCTATATTTCACATATCTTCCTTTTCTATATTTCCCATATCTTCCTTTCCTATATTTCACATATCTTCCTTTCCTATATTTCACACATCTTCCTTTCCTATATTTCCCACATCTTCCTTTCCTATATTTCACATATCATCCTTTCCTATATTTCTCATACCTTCCTTTCCTAATTTTTCCCATATCTTCCTTTCCTATATTTCACATATCTTCCTTTCCTATATTATCCCATATATCCCTTTCCTATATATCACATATATTCCTTTCCTATATTTCTCATATCTTCCTTTCCTAATTTTCCCATATCTTCCTTTCCTATATTTCACATATCTTCCTTTCCTATATTATCCCATATATTCCTTTCCTATATTTCACATATATTCCTTTCCTATATTTCCCATATCTTCCTTTCCTATATTTCGCATATCTTCCTTTCCTATATTTCACATATCTTCCTTTCCTATATTACCCCATATATTCCTTTCCTATATTTCACATATCTTCCTTTCCTATATTTCCCACATCTTCCTTTCCTATATTTCACATATCATCCTTTCCTATATTTCTCATATCTCCTTTCCTAATTTTCCCATATCTTCCTTTCCTATATTTCACATATCTTCCTTTCCTATATTTCCCATATCTTCCTTTCCTATATTTCACATATATTCCCTCATTATAGTTCCCACATCTCCCACCATATATTAACCATATCTTCTCCAGCGCGTCAACATCACATCAACATCAACAAATTTTGATTCCGCAAGAACACCCTCAAAATCTAGACGTTTCAAATATTTTCCCCCCCAAAAAAGTGAACTATTTACAAATGAAAGGATAAAAAAAACACATCATTTGTATTGATATCCACACATCATCTAGAGCAAACACTCCAGAACATTCTCACACAATCATGCTAAAATATCGTCACATTTTTGGGGCCCACGTTTTTTGGAGAGAACTTGTCCATGCTCGCGATGGATGTCCAAGGTCTTGTCTCCGAGCGATTGTCTCTCAGCTGTGGGAGAAAGGGGCGTTATGACGTCACTTCTCTGTGGCTTAACGCTCCTTGTACCCACTAAACTCAGCTTCACTCACAGATATATATATATATAGTTTTACGAAGGGCGGGATTGAGAGGGAAAACCAGGATAGACCCAAAGTTTGTGACGTCTTTAGGTGCGGGAGCTACAGACGGTTGATGTTATATTACTCACAACTGTTTCTGAAAGAAATGCTGAAAATGTCATAAACTTTGGGTGATTCCGGTGAGTCCCAGGGTTTAATTGCATATTGAACCTGATGGCTGAGGTGTAGCTGTAATCGCTGCGGTTATTGGTATCATTACCGACCCACATTTGACATAAATGTAACCTCACCGCCGACACTGTCTCCACAAAATTATCCATAACCCCTCAACTAACTTTACAAAATCATCCGTGACCCCTCCACTCACTTTACAAAATCATCCGTGACCCCTCTACTCACTTTACAAAATCATCCGTAACCCCTCAACTAACTTTACAAAATCATCCGTGACCCCTCAACTAACTTTACAAAATCATCCGTAACCCCTCAACTAACTTTACAAAATCATCCGTAACCCCTCAACTAACTTTACAAAATCATCCGTGACCCCTCCACTCACTTTACAAAATTATCCGTGACCCCTCCACTCACTTTACAAAATTATCCGTGACCGCTCCACTCACTTTACAAAATCATCCGTGACCCCTCCACTCACTTTACAAATCATCCGTGACCCCTCCACTCACTTTACAAAATTATCCGTGACCGCTTCCACTCACTTTACAAAATCATCCGTGACCGCTCCACTCACTTTACAAAACCATCCGTGACCGCTCCACTCACTTTACAAAATCATCCGTGACCGCTCCACTCACTTTACAAAATCATCCGTGACCGCTCCACTCACTTTACAAAACCATCCGTGACCCCTCAACTAACTTTACAAAATCATCCGTGACCCCTCAACTAACTTTACAAAATCATCCGTGACCCCTCAACTAACTTGACAAAATCATCCGTGACCCCTCCACTCACTTTACAAACACATTCACGATGTGACTTTCTCACCAAGCTACCAAGGCCCCAAGTCACATAAAGTCCTCTGCCACACATAAACCAGTTCTATAAATGTCTCCATCTTTCCCTTCCTTTGCTCTAACCCTCACACCACTTCCCCCACCCTTCCCCCTCCCCCTTACATTTGTGAGCATAAACTCAACCTCAGCGAAATATTTGTTCCATTTAATCCCTCTCACTGTTCTATAATTTGTTTATTAACCTGTTCTATAATTTGTTTATTAACCTGTTCTATAATATGTTTATCAACCTGTTCTATAATTTGTTTATTAACCTGTTCTATAATTTGTTTATTAACCTGTTCTATAATATGTTTATCAACCTGTTCTATAATTTGTTTATTAACCTGTTCTATAATTTGTTTATTAACCTGTTCTATAATATGTTTATCAACCTGTTCTATAATTTGTTTATTAACCTGTTCTATAATTTGTTTATTAACCTGTTCTATAATTTGTTTATTAACCTGTTCTATAATTTGTTTATTAACCTGTTCTATAATTTGCTTATTAACCTGTTCTATAATTTGTTTATTAACCTTTCTATAATTTGTTTATTAACCTGTTCTATAATTTGTTTATTAACCTGTTCTATAATTTGTTTATTAACCTGTTCTATAATTTGTTTATTAACCTAGTCTATAATTTATTTATTAACCTGTTCTATAATTTGTTTATTAACCTGTTCTATAATTTGTTTATTAACCTGTTCTATAATTTGTTTATTAACCTGTTCTATAATGTGTTTATTAACCTGTTCTATAATTTGTTTATTAATCTGTTCTATAATTTGTTTTATTAACCTGTTCTATAATTTGTTTATTAACCTGTTCTATAATTTGTTTATTAACCTGTTCTATAATTTGTTCAATATTTGTTCTATAATGTGTTTATGTAATTTGTCCTATAATTTGTTCCTTAGTTCTCCTTCACCCATAGTGAAGAGTCAGCTGTAGCAGCGTATAATCTGTCTTTGTTAACTTCTCCCCGCCAGTAGCACTGTGGGTATTGTTAACTTCTCCCCGCCAGTAGCACTGTGGGTATTGTTAACTTCTCGCCACCAGTAGCACTGTGCGTATTGTTAACTTCTCGCCGCCAGTAGCACTGTGGGTATTGTTAACTTCTCGCCGCCAGTAGCACTGTGCGTATTGTTAACTTTTCGCCACCAGTAGCACTGTGCGTGTTGTTAACTTCTCGCCACCAGTAGCACTGTGCATATTGTTAACTTCTCGCCACCAGTAAAACTGTGCGTATTGTTAACTTCTCGCCACCAGTAAAACTGTGCGTATTGTTAACTTCTCGCCACCAGTAGAACTGTGCGTATTGTTAACTTCTCACGGCCAGTAACTGCGCGTATTGATAACTTCTCGCTGCAAGTAGCACTGTGTGTATTGTTAACTTCTCGCCGCCAGTAGCACTGTGGGTATTGTTAACTTCTCGCCGCCAGTAGCACTGTGTGTATTGTTAACTTCTCGCCGTCATTAGCACTGTGTGTATTGCTAACTTCTCGCCGCTAGTAGCATTATGTGTATTGCTAACTTCTCGCCGCTAGTACCACTGTGCGTATTGTTAACTTCTCGCCACCAGTAGCACTGTGGGTATTGTTAACTTCTCACCGCCAGTAGCACTGTGGGTATTGTTAACTTCTCACCGCCAGTAGCACTATGTGTATTGCTAACTTCTCGCCGCTAGTACCACTGTGGGTATTTTAACTTCTCGCACCAGTAACTGTGCGTATCGATTTAATTAAGCGGTAATCAATGTCATTCTGACATTCCTCGACAACCCAACAGAAGTAAAATTGGTACCTGACTTGCTACGCCCGAGGTAAGGTAAAACACGCTCGAATTCTGTTACCTGGAAATGTTACTTCACATGCCCACCTCATCACTTGCTACATAGTCTCATTCTACCTCATTACTTGCTACATAGTCCCATTCTACCTCATTACTTGTTACATAGTCTCATTCTACCTCAGTACTTGCTGTGAAGCCTTTTTTTTCTATGACAACTTTTATGCATATAATATCTTCATGAATCTTTTGTACAATGTTATGTAGCAGTAGTCCTGACTTATTGATGTAAATCAGGGACAATCAAGTAATATATAAGTAAATTATTACAGGCCACAGAAACGCGGTTTTACAGAAAATGGTTATGTATACCATGGGCAGTGTAGAGTAGCGGCGGATATTCACATGAGACAACGGGGGCCCCGACCCCTCTAACATTTGATCAGAATACATAACACAATCACATTCCAGCCCAATGAGTTCAATGTCAGTGTACAACCAGCCACCGTATTCCCTAGTATAGCCGCGATATAGTTCAATGTCAGTGTACAACCAGTCACTGTATTCCCTAGTATAGCCGTGATATAGTTCAATGTCAGTGTACAACCAGTCACCGTATTCCTAGTATAGCCGTGGTATAGTTCAATGTCAGTGTACAACCAGCCACCGTATTCCCTCGTATAGCTGTGATATAGTTCAATGTCAGTGTACAACCAGCCACCGTATTCCCTCGTATAGCTGTGATATAGTTCAATGTCAGTGTACAACCAGCCACCGTATTCCCTCGTATAGCTGTGATATAGTTCAATGTCAGTGTACAACCAGTCACAGTATTCCCTAGTATAGCCGTGATACAGCTCAAATAACTCAAGTCGTTACTTATAAATAGGCTTCAATGTCTATGGAGGTCAAACCTACTACAACCGTACAACGGCTTCTATCAACCTTGTATGTGCATGAGAACTATGTAAGCTATTTGTGCAATCTGCTCCCTGATAGCCATGACAACAGTGTTTCATATAACTGCTGGTCTTTTATCTCTCCGTATCATAACATAAAGAATATTGTAGACAGACGCAACCAGGCCTAACTAATTTCCTTCTTAAATCATTGCGCTGCGTCTTTCAATAAAAAAAATATAATAACTTGAACACAATTATAACAATTTTATTGAACAGCAAAATACATGCTTTTGCTCATAATTTATAATGCAAATAACTGGGATATTATGACGTAATTATTTTAATTTAAGGCAATAATAGAAGGCACTATTTTATATAGGGTGAACTGCAGTAATATCAGCTTATGGTTTTCCTAAAAGTTCGGTCATACGTCCTGGCTTCCTCAAGTTTTGAAATCACTGTCCGCCGCTGCCACAGAGCCCAATACGGATGTTCCAGGAGATGCCAAAACAAAATAGAAGCTTTTCTCAACATCAGAAAGAAACAATCATCACATTTGACCATGTATTAAGAAGAGCAAACGGAATATATTGTGATATATTTTGTGATATATATTGTGATATATATTATGATGTATATTGTGATATATATTGTGAATTTATTGTGATATATATATATATATATATATATATATATATATATATATATATATATATATATATATATATATATATATATATATATATATATATTGCGAATAATTTGTAAATGTATTTATGAATAAGATAATGAGAGTATCAGAGAGAAAAGATACAAGAGAGTTTTTTAAGATACTGGTTTGATCGGAAGTCTACATAAAGAAAGGATAAACAAATTTAGAGAAAGAACATTTGAGAATTCATGATCACCTAAGCCAGCAGCAGCACGGTAGATGATGATGATGTCTGATCGTGACGTAATGATCGTGACGTACGTACGGGGACACAAGAGTGTTAACCGTCGGTCTGCGACAGGCGAGAACAACGCCTTTACCCACTCTGAGTTGGAGGATCGTTACACACAATTTTGTGTGTGGTTTCCGCTGAGAAACGAAGTCATTACCTCGCGAGCGAGAATCTTGTTCTTGCCTCCACGCTAGACTGAGTACTTCATTGTGATATTAAACATGGACAGCGCAGACACAACGGCACAGTTGGATAGTTCTTTGGAACTCCTCCAAAATGTTCGCTTCAATCGATGAAAGGTTTGAGCCACTGCATGTTTGTGAAGGAGTTAAGTTCACTGTTGTCAATGATGCAGAACAGCCATCACCGATAGCGCCAGGAATGCTTACAGATCTGAAGCCCTCGATCGACACAGCCCTCCATCACGTGCTCGATGAATGGGCACAAACACGCATAGGTTAATAATGTTAATATATTCCCCCTTTCCCGCTTCCAGTCTTGTACAAGAATGCCTAGCAATTCATTACAAAATAAATATATAATAATAGTTATACTAACAGAATGATAAGACTACAACGTTTCGGCAAAAGTCTTCATCAGATATAGCAAACGAGCTATACACTTATCACGAGATTGCAAACTAGTCAGAGTAAACACAACGACGTTCGCTTGCTGTAGCTGATGAAAGCTTTCGCCGTAACGTTGTAGTTTGTCTTGTCCTTTTAGTCGAGCTGCTCAATACCATAGTTTGTTTATTTTGTTTGTTTTCTCCAGCTATCCTCGCTGCAACACGTAGCGTTTGATATTTTGATATTTGATATTTTTACATTTGATATTTTTACATTTGATATTTTTACATTTGATATTTTTATATTTGATATTTTTACATTTGATATTTTTATATTTGATATTTTTACATTTGATATTTTTATATTTGATATTTTTACATTTGATATTTTTATATTTGATATTTTTACATTTGATATTTCTGCATTTGATATTTTTTATATTTGATATTTTTATATTTGATATTTTTATATTTTATATTTTTACATTTTATATTTTCACATTTGGTATTTTTATATTTGATATTTTTGCATTTGATATTTTTATATTTGATATTTTGCATTTGGTATTTTTATATTTGATATTTTTATATTTGATATTTTTGTATTTTATATTTTTGCATTTGATATTTTTATATTTGGTATTTTTGCATTTGATATTTTTATAATTTATATTTTTGCATTTGATATTTTTATATTTGGTATTTTGCATTTGATATTTTTATATTTGCTATTTTTGCATTTGATATCCCGGTACCACTGCAAGCGAATTAGAATCCGTGAATGCTCAACCGCCCCTGCCAGTGGAATAATCCAAATTAAAACTCATCTCACTGAAGGATCCAAACAAAGAGAGGCAGCTGCAGTCCCCATCATAGCAGCTACAGCACTCGCCAAAAGACATACGGCTAAGCGGCACCAAAAGTGAACGCAGCTGTACTGTCCTTCGTCATACGATATCATCATTCATCGTAAGCAATCGAATATCGAAACACGATCCGGATAAAAAAACAACAACACAGCTCACGGTGTGCACAAGCACTAAACACAGTAGCTCCGGATGCAAGCCGGGCTTGGAATAAGAGGAAACTGCAACAGGGGAATCGGTTGGTCTCGAGGTAAGACGCCGGATTCGAGACAGAGAGGTTGTGGGTTCAAATCCCGGCTACACCAGTTGGGATTTTTATTTACGATTTCTCTCTGCGCCAACCACCTCTGGTCTCAGCAGCGAGGCCCGGCTTGAAACGTCAATTACTCATGGGCGGACGAAATATGGGTTCCTTCGAAGACGGAGTTATCTGCCTGTGCGACGAGGGACCCCTGTGCACGCGGCTGCCAGGGAAAAACGGATTAACATGCAAAATTCAGTCCCTAGTCTCTAGGGACTCGTCAAAGGGAAAAGCTGGTGAATGCAAAAAAAATAAATAAATAAATAAATAATAATAAACTGGGACTAAGAACATATTTCAGACTGAGCCTCAAAGGTGCCTGCTGCTTATCCGCCGTATTGACCGAAGTCATGTCCCGTTTAGTTAAGCTGTCTCCTACAATTTTATATTTGTGTGTGTGTGTGTGTGAATGTGTGTGTGCGTGTGCGTGTGCGTGTGCGTGTGCGCGTGCGTGAATTTTGTTCGGCGAATTTGCATTCGTTGAGTTCCTCTTTTAAATTGTTGTAATTTTGGCCATGAGTTACCAACAGGCTGTTCTGGTACTCCGTATGCCTGAACAGCCCTGTCTGCTAGATTCTTCGATGATCTTCTTCCACCTGTCGCATACACTGCAAGCTGTCACAGTACCTGTACTTTACGTAAACAAGAATACACTTGTTTGTACTTGTACATCCCATAATGGTATTCCCAACATTCTTCTGTAAAACGACAATTCTACAGCCTCCAGTGTGATTTTCTTGTCTGTTGTTCTATTTTCCGTGATTCACATCTATATGTTAATATTGGTTTTACCCAGTGCTTTCATTTTTTCTTTAATCAATTTTTTTTTTTGCGATATGCAACGGTGCGCAGATCAGGTACCGTTTTTTTTTTTTTTATATGAAAATTCCGACCATCTAAGGGCAGAATCCCCCTACAGAAAAGATCATCTGCTGCCTTCCAGGAAGATTGGGGACAATCAAAGGCTAAGGAAAGCAAACCTGAACAAAATGCTGGCTGAAATCGGATGCACTGGGCCACTGGCGCAGAACACAGTGCAACGTTTTAACAGGTATTCAATCGGAGTGGATCTAACAGTCTTAAACAGGCGAGAGTCTGGAGTCCTACTCTGATTGAGTCCTGATCGCAGACGACATATGAAAATTCCAATTTATTGACGGTAAAAACATACGTCGCATACATACAAAAGCATATGTGCTTTTTTAAAAAACATACGTCGTATACATACAAAAACATACATCGCATAAAAACATACGTCGCATACAAAACATACATACAAAAACATACGGGAACAGTTGGCTGTGTTCACATTCTGCGCGGTTTCGCCTTATGTCTTTTGGCGTGTGCTGAGGCTGCTACGATGGGGACTACAGTTACCTTTCTTTGTTTTTGGGAGATGAGTTAGTAATTCGGATGATTCCACTGGCACGGGCGGTTGAGCAATTGTGGATTTTAATTCGTTTGCTGTGAGACCGAGGCCTTCCATAGCCAATAACAATAACAATACGTCGCGGTTTTCGAGGATTTGTTCCAGAAAGCCACTTCCCATACAGACAACTTCATCTGCACTCTGGACACAGTTGCTGTACCTTCCAGGAAACGTGGAAGATGTTTCTCTCAGATGTCTATGTCCCTGGACGTGCGGGAGTACCGGGAAATGAAAGAGCGGACAGGTTGGCTAGCTGCGCTGTCGTTGAAGACGGCCAACAAATGGATCGGGCGGACATCATCAATGGCTTCAGAGATGTGGGTAGGGCACATGACTTCGACAACCATGAGTCCACGTCACTCCTTCGGATGAAAGAGATGGGAGTTAAGGTGGGCACAGCCAGAAATGAGAAACTTGGTGGCCGTGTAAGAAGACTTATCAACCAACACAGAACTGGAGTCGTCAGTCGCTGGGCACTGAGGGAATTGCTGAAGAGGGATCTGAGCACCTATGGACATGTTCGGAGTGCAGTGATGATGACCCGTTAATAACTCAATGACTTTCATATATGTCATGTATCATAGATCATTATAGTATCATGTATCAGTGAGTACATAAATGCACTTATTGTGCATGTCATGTATCATAGATCATTATAGTATCATGTATCAGTGAGTACATAAATGCACTTATTGTGCATGTCATGTATCATAGATCGGTATAGTATCTTGTACTAGGCGCACTTCTTGTCCTCTCTTAAATGATAAAATTGTCGACTCCAGACTTTTCATAATTTGAGACCTCGTCGCCATTTTGCTATTCTGTGGGTAACCATGGTTACTGGAGACGCTTGTTCGTGACCACGTGACGTTTGTAGCTTTAGGAAAGGGGAGAATCAACTCAGAATGTTTGACTGGTGTTACTGCCCGTAGTTGGTAAAGAAGCTAAGTCAGTGATTCAATATTTGGCCAAAGTCCAAACACGTGAGAAACAGACAATTTAGCTGTTTTAGTTCTCACATGAAAGAGCATTTCGCTAGACAGTGTTTTAAGTTCTTCAGATCTTTTAATTTTAGAGCTGTCATTTTCTTGTCCTTTTATTTTTATTTCATTGAGTCATTAATTAAAAAATACCAATGAGAAAGTTCTCAAAGAGGCCAACACAAAAAGGGAGCTCCTAAAAAACTTCAGAAAGAAACAATCAACATTTTTCGGGCACATCATGAGAAGAGGAAAGTTGGAATACTTGGTTACAACTGGCAAAATAAAAGGAAAGAGAATTCGCGGACGACAAGAGAGAAAATACTGGATAGCTTGGTGTCATGGCATGGAAAACAGTCAACAACAGAACTGATACGATGTACTATGGATGGAAGATTGTGGAGGGACATGATCGCCTGCGCCAACCGGTATGGCACATAGTGATGATGAGTCATTATACTTGCCAGTTCCATACTTCCTCGGTGGCCGAGTAGTTAGTGCGCTCGCGTGATAATTAGAAGGGTGCAAGTTCGATTCCCGGTAATGATGGATTTTTAAAAAAATATCCACAAGGTTCCAGTGTTCAACCAGCCTCTAAAAATGGGTACCTGATGGTTTTTTCTGGGAAGTAAAAGCGGCCTGGCGAGATACTGAACACATCACATACAAAAATGCACTGTGGTCATGAAATAGACTGTCAATAAAAATTCACATTTCTTATCTATCTTCTCCATATATAAATCTCATTTCTTATCTTTTAACTTCTCAATATATAACTCTCATTTCTTATCTCTTATCTTCTCCATATATAACTCTCATTTTTTATCTCTTATATTCTCTAGATGTAACTCTCATTTCTTATCTCTTATTTTCTCTAGGTGTATCTCTCATTACTTACCTCTTATCTTCTCTACATATTCTATATATAACTCTCATCTCTTATCTCTTATCTTCTCTAGATGTAACTCTCATTTTTTATCACTTATCTTCTCTACATATAACTCTCATCTCTTATCTTCTCTAGATGTAACTCTCATTTCTTATCTCTTATCTTCTCTTGATATAACTCTCATTTCTTATCTCTTATCTTCTCTTGATATAACTCTCATTTTTTATCTCTTATCTTCTCTTGACGTGACTCTCATTTCTTATCTCTTATCTTCTCTTGATGTAACTCTAATTTCTTATCTCTTATCTTCTCTTGATATAACTCTCATTTCTTATCTCTTATCTTCTCTTGATATAACTCTCATTTCTTATCTCTTATCTTCTCTTGATACAACTCTCATTTCTTATCTCTTATCTTCTCTTGATACAACTCTCATTTCTTATCTCTTATCTTCTCTTGATACAACTCTCATTTCTTATCTCTTATCTACTCAGGGTGTAACTCTCATTTCTTATCTCTTAGCTTCTCTTGATACAACTCTCATTTCTTATCTCTTATCTACTCAGGGTGTAACTCTAGTTTAAAGCCCTGTTTATTGCCGTTACCCGAGAGGGCTAGACATCGGATCTCACTACCAAAGAGATCAGGGGAGGTAACGTCATAAAGAAAGCACGGATCAATGTTTTCCTGTTCTTTGACAAAATCATCACCGCTTCTGGGGTGCTTTGAACTCGGGTCCTTCCTGTCGTGAGGCTGATGTCGTACCTCTAGACATTCCAGCACTCCCGCTACCCCCCCCCCCCCCCCCAAAAAAAAAAAAAATATATATTTTCTTTTTATAGCGTTTTCAGAACACAAGATACAACAAAGCGGACAGCTATCACCACTATTGTTCAACAAGGAAATAACTCTGGAGGCAAAACGAGCACTATACAATACAATCTTCATCCCAACGTTGTCCTACCAATGCCAGACCTGGACTCTAGATGCAAGAACTATAAGAAAAATAACATCTACTGAGATGAAATGTGTTAGGCGAATGACAGGAAACAGTCTGAGAGATAAGTTCAGAAATGAAGAACTGAGAAAAAAAGCTAAGAATAGTCCCCGCCATAGAATATATAAGGAAACAAAGGATAAACTGGTAATTTGACAACGTGATAAGGCAGAAAGATGACAACACAAGACAACGAGCCTTCGATAAACGTTACGAGAACACAAGACCCAAGGGCAGATAACGAAAAAGATGGATTGATGGAATATTAGAAACACGAGGAAACATAACAGCAGGAGAGGTCAACAGAAGAGCTAAAGATGGATTGATGGAATATTAGAAACACGAGGAAACATAACAGCTGGAGAGGTCAACAGAAGAGCTAAAGATGGATTGATGGAATATTAGAAACACGAGGAAACATAACAGCAGGAGAGGTCAATAGAAGAGTAAAAGATGGATTGATGGAATATTAGAAACACGAGGAAACATAACAGCTGGAGAGGTCAACAGAAGAGCTAAAGATGGATTGATGGAATATTAGAAACACGAGGAAACATAACAGCAGGAGAGGCCAACAGAAGAGCAAAAGATGGATTGATGGAATATTAGAAACACGAGGAAACATAACAGCAGGAGAGGTCAACAGAAGAGCAAAAGATGGATTGATGGAATATTAGAAACACGAGGAAACATAACAGCAGGAGAGGCCAACAGAAGAGCAAAAGATGGATTGATGGAATATTAGAAACACGAGGAAACATAACAGCAAGAGAGGTCAACAGAAGAACAAAAGATGGATTGATGGAATATTAGAAACACGAGGAAACATAACAGCTGGAGAGGTCAACAGAAGAGCTAAAGATGGATTGATGGAATATTAGAAACACGAGGAAACATAACAGCAGGAGAGGTCAATAGAAGAGTAAAAGATGGATTGATGGAATATTAGAAACACGAGGAAACATAACAGCTGGAGAGGTCAACAGAAGAGCTAAAGATGGATTGATGGAATATTAGAAACACGAGGAAACATAACAGCAGGAGAGGCCAACAGAAGAGCAAAAGATGGATTGATGGAATATTAGAAACACGAGGAAACATAACAGCAGGAGAGGTCAACAGAAGAGCAAAAGATGGATTGATGGAATATTAGAAACACGAGGAAACATAACAGCAGGAGAGGCCAACAGAAGAGCAAAAGATGGATTGATGGAATATTAGAAACACGAGGAAACATAACAGCAAGAGAGGTCAACAGAAGAACAAAAGATGGATTGATGGAATATTAGAAACACTAGGAAACATAACAGCAGGAGAGGTCAACAGAAGAGCAAAAGATGGATTGATGGAATATTAGAAACACTAGGAAACATAACAGCAGGAGAGGCCAACAGAAGAACAAAATATGGATTGATTGAATATTAGAAACACTAGGAAACATAACAGCAGGAGAGGTCAACAGAAGAGCAAAAGATGGATTGATGGAATATTAGAAACACTAGGAAACATAACAGCAGGAGAGGTCAACAGAAGAACAAAAGATGGATTGATGGAATATTAGAAACACTAGGAAACATAACAGCAGGAGAGGTCAACAGAAGAGCAAAAGATGGATTGATGGAATATTAGAAACACTAGGAAACATAACAGCAGGAGAGGTCAACAGAAGAGCAAAAGATGGATTGATGGAATATTAGAAACACTAGGAAACATAACAGCAGGAGAGGTCAACAGAAGAGCAAAAGATGGATTGATGGAATATTAGAAACACTAGGAAACATAACAGCAGGAGAGGCCAACAGAAGAGCAAAAGATGGTAAGAAGACGGAAGGTAAGAAGGGAAAAAAGTGTTGGTCCAACGTATGAACTCGTAATTTTGACCGCAAAATCGTAATTGAAATACCTTTTTTTAATTAAACGATTATCTCAGTGCTTCTGTTAACAAAGAAGAGAATGATATTTTACTGGCTCCCCACGACTCGAGGCTAAACGCGAGCGCCGTATCAGAAGATAACCGGCGAGGGTATCTCGCTGTGAACAGATTCACATCCAGGGCCAGAGTTAGCAGGTAATCTATAAATATTGACCGCTGCCTGCAAGGGGAACTAGCCGAGACTGTTAAATGGAAGACGGGCTGATGGATTGAATATGTCTCAGACAGAATGGCCAGATAAACCCGGCCTTTCGCAGCTCGCATTCCGGTTTGATTTCTTTCTTTAAAACTTTGATAATTCTTTCTTTCTTTCTTTCTTTCTTTCTTTCTTTCTTTCTTTCTTTCTTTCTTTCTTTCTTTCTTTCTTTCCTTTTTCTCTATTTCCAACATAATTCTTTCCTTCTTTTTTCCCAATTTTTTTTATTTCCGTCATACTTTCTTTCTTTCTTTCTTTCTTTCTTTCTTTCTTTCTTTCTTTCTTTTCTTTCTTTCTTTCTTTCTTTCTTTCTTTCTTTTCTTTCTTTCTTTCTTTCTTTCTTCTTTCTTTCTTTTTCTTCTTTCTTTTTCTTTCTTTCTTTCTTTCTTTCTCTTTCTTTCTTTCTTTCTTTCTTCTTTCTTTCTTTCTTTCTTTCTTTCTTTCTTTCTTTCTTTCTTTCCTTCCTTCTTTCTTTCTTTCTTTCTTCCTTTCTTTTCTGTCTTTTCTGCCTGCTTTCCTTCTTTCTTTTATTCCTTATTTCCTTATTTCTTTCTTTCTTTCTTTTATCCTTTCTTTCTTCATTATCGTTCTTCCTTTTTTTCCTTCCTTCTTTCTTTCTTTCTTTCTTTTTTCTTTCTTTCTTTCTTTCTTTCTTTCTTTCTTTCTTTCTTTCTATCTTTCTTTCTTTCTATCTGTCTTTTTTTTCTTCCTTCCTTTCTTGTATTCTTTCCTTCTTTCTTTCTTACATTCTGTCAGACATTATGAGACAGACATTATATATTTTAGACAGACATTATAAGGACAGACATTTTTTATACGAGGAGAACATTTTTGTGCAGGAGAAGCAGACATTACATCTTGAAGTTCTACTCACCTGCAGAGAAGGCAGACTATAGTTAGTTGACATATATAGTAGTTAGTTGACATATATAGTAGTTAGTTGACATATATAGTAGTTAGTTGACATATATAGTAGTTAGTTGACATATATAGTAGCTAGTTGACATATATAGTAGTTAGTTGACATATATAGTAGTTAGTTGACATATATAGTAGTTAGTTGACATATATAGTAGTTAGTTGACATATATAGTAGTTAGTTGACATATATAGTAGTTAGTTGACATATATAGTAGTTAGTTGACATATATAGTAGTTAGTTGACATATATAGTAGTTAGTTGACATATATAGTAGTTAGTTGACATATATAGTAGTTAGTTGACAGACATAGTAGTTAGTTGACATATATAGTAGTTAGTTGACATATATAGTAGTTAGTTGACATATATAGTAGTTAGTTGACATATATAGTAGTTAGTTGACATATATAGTAGTAAGTTGGCCTATATAGTAGTTAGTTGACATATATAGTATTTAGTTGACATATATAGTAGTTAGTTGACATATATAGTAGTTAGTTGACATATATAGTAGTTAGTTGACATATATAGTAGTTAGTTGACATATATAGTAGTAAGTTGACATATATAGTAGTTAGTTGACATATATAGTAGTTAGTTGACATATATAGTAGTTAGTTGACATATATAGTAGTAAGTTGACATACATAGTAGTTAGTTGACATATATAGTAGTTAGTTGACATATATAGTAGTTAGTTGACATATATAGTAGTTAGTTGACATATATAGTAGTTAGTTGACATATATAGTAGTAAGTTGACATATATAGTAGTTAGTTGACATATATAGTAATTAGTTGACATATATAGTAGTTAGTTGACATATATAGTAGTAAGTTGACATATATAGTAGTTAGTTGACATATATAGTAGTTAGTTGACAGATATAGTAGTTAGTTGACATATATAGTAGTTAGTTGACATATATAGTAGTTAGTTGACATATATAGTAGTAAGTTGGCCTATATAGTAGTTAGTTGACATATATAGTAGTTAGTTGACATATATAGTAGTTAGTTGACATATATAGTAGTTAGTTGACATATATAGTAGTAAGTTGGCCTATATAGTAGTTAGTTGACATATATAGTAGTTAGTTGACATATATAGTAGTTAGTTGACATATATAGTAGTTAGTTGACATATATAGTAGTTAGTTGACATATATAGTAGTAAGTTGGCCTATATAGTAGTTAGTTGACATATATAGTAGTTAGTTGACATATATAGTAGTTAGTTGACATATATAGTAGTAAGTTGGCCTATATAGTAGTTAGTTGACATATATAGTAGTTAGTTGACATATATAGTAGTTAGTTGACATATACAGTAGTTAGTTGACATATACAGTAGTTAGTTGACATATATAGTAGTTAGTTGACATATACAGTAGTTAGTTGACATATACAGTAGTAAGTTGGCCTATATAGTAGTTAGTTGACATATATAGTAGTTAGTTGACATATATAGTAGTAAGTTGACATATATAGTAGTAAGTTGGCCTATATAGTAGTTAGTTGACATATATAGTAGTTAGTTGACATATATAGTAGTTAGTTGACATATATAGTAGTTAGTTGACATATATAGTAGTTAGTTGACATATATAGTAGTTAGTTGACATATATAGTAGTTAGTTGACATATATAGTAGTTAGTTGACATATATAGTAGTTAGTTGACATATATAGTAGTTAGTTGACATATATAGTAGTTAGTTGACATATATAGTAGTTAGTTGACATATATAGTAGTTAGTTGACATATATAGTAGTTAGTTGACATATATAGTAGTTAGTTGACATATATAGTAGTTAGTTGACATATATAGTAGTTAGTTGACATATATAGTAGTTAGTTGACATATATAGTAGTTAGTTGACATATATAGTAGTTAGTTGACATATATAGTAGTTAGTTGACATATATAGTAGTTAGTTGACATATATAGTAGTTAGTTGACATATATAGTAGTTAGTTGACATATATAGTAGTTAGTTGACATATATAGTAGTTAGTTGACATATATAGTAGTTAGTTGACATATATAGTAGTTAGTTGACATATATAGTAGTTAGTTGACATATATAGTAGTTAGTTGACATATATAGTAGTTAGTTGACATATATAGTAGTTAGTTGACATATATAGTAGTTAGTTGACAGACATAGTAGTTAGTTGACAGACATAGCAGTTAGTTGACATATATAGTAGTTAGTTGACAGACATAGTAGTTAGTTGACATATATAGTAGTTAGTTGACATATATAGTAGTTAGTTGACAGACATAGTTAGTTGACAAACATAGTAGTTGGTTGACAGACATAGTAGTTGGTTGACAGACATAGTAGTTAGTTGACATATATAGTAGTTAGTTGACATATATAGTAGTTAGTTGACACACGCATAGTTGTTAGTTGACAGATATAGTAGTTAGTTGACATATATAGTAGTTAGTTGACATATATAGTAGTTAGTTGACATATATAGTAGTTTTTTGACAGTAGTTAGTTGACATATATTGCAGTTATTTGACAGTAGTTAGTTGACATATATAGTAGTTATTTGACAGTAGTTAGTTGACATATATAGTAGTTAGTTGACAGATATAGTAGTTAGTTGACAGATATAGTAGTTAGTTGACAGATATAGTAGTTAGTTGACTGATATACTAGTTAGTTGACAGATATAGTGGTTAGTTGACAGATATAGTAGTTAGTTGACAGATATAGTAGTTAGTTGACAGATGTAGTAGTAAGTTGACATATATAGTAGTTAGTTGACAGATATAGTAGTTAGTTGACATATATAGTAGTTAGTTGACTGATATACTAGTTAGTTGACAGATATACTCGTTAGTTGACAGATATAGTAGTTAGTTGACTGATGTAGTAGATAGATAACAGATATAGTAGTTAGTTGACAGATATAGTAGGTAGTTGACAGATATAGCAGATAGTTGACAGATATAGTAGATAGTAGATAGATGTAGTAAATAGTAAGAGAACTGAGGCGGATACAATCACAAGGGGCACATCAAATGGATCGGTCCTACAGAAGAGACTCAACAAACCATCCAAGTAAAGAAATAGATAGCTACAATAAAACTCAATCAGGACAGGGAAAACACGAATACGGTAGAAACAGAGAGTCTTATCATTACAGTTAAAACAGGGACTTCTCTTGTACAACACGTAGGCCTGTCATCTTAAGAGTTTAGCAGCGACAGCCTTTCGCTTGAAGGGCTGGCTAAGGGGTTTGGGTGTATTAAGGTAACAGAGAGGGGGCTTCTCTTGTGTGAGGTGTTGAGGGCTGGGGTGATGGGTTGAGGGGTGGGATGATGTATTGAGGGGTGGAGTGATGTGTTAAGGTGTTGGTAATGAATTGAGGGATGGGATGATGTGTTGAGGGATGGGATGATGTGTTGAGGGATGCGGTGATGTGTTGAGGAGTGGGGTGATGTGTTGAGGGATGCGGTGATGTGTTGAGGAGTGGGGTGATGTGTTGAGGGATGTGGTGGTGTGTTGAGGAGTGGGGTGATGTGTTAAGGGTTGGCGTGATGTATTGAGGGATGGGATGATGTGTTGCGATGTGGGGTGATCTGTTGAGGAATGGGATGATGTGTTGAGGGATAGGGTGGTGTGTTGAGGGATGGGGTAATGTGTTGAGGTATGGAATGATGGGTTGAGGGATGGGATGATGTGTTGAGGAGTGGGGTGATGTGTTGAGGGATGGGGTAATGTGTTGAGGAATGGGATGATGGGTGGGATGATGGGTAGGGTGATGTGTTGAGGGATGGGGTGATGTGTTAAGGGATGGGATGATGGGTGGGATGATGGGTGGGGTGATGTGTTGAGGGCTGGGATGATGTGTTGAGGGATGGCATGATGTGTTGAGGGATGGGATGATGGGTGGGATGATGGGTGGGGTGATGTGTTGATGGCTGGGGTGATGTATTGAGGAGTGGGGTGATGTGTTGAAGGATGGCATGATGTGTTGAGGGGTGGGGTGATATGTTGAGGGCTGTGGTGATGTGTTGTGGGCTGGGTGAGGTGTTGGGAACTTAGATGAGGTGTTGAGACCAAAGCAACCATAAAACGCTGCATGCGATCATCACCATTGTAACAATGCTCAAAGTGGACAACATTTTTATCATGGGGAAAAGCCGCCATGTTTCAGCTGGACAATATACAGGGGAGAAGTTGAGGAGAGCAGGGAGAGAAGATACCAGAGAGAAAAGATACCAGAGAGGAAAGATACCAGAGAGAGAGAAGATAGCAGAGAGAGAGGATACCAGAGAGAGAAGATAGCATAGAGAGAAGACACCAGAGAGAGAAGATACCAGAAAGAGAAGATACCAGAGAGGAAAGATATCAAAGAGAGAAGATACCAGAGAGAGAAGATAGCAGAGAGAGAGAAGATACAAGAGAGAGAAGATACCAGAGAGGAAAGATATCAAAGAGAGAAGATACCAGAGAGAGAAGATAGCAGAGAGAGAAGATACAAGAGAGAGAAGATACCAGAGAGGAAAGACATCATAGAGAGAAGATACCAGAGAGAGAAGATACCAGAGAGAGAAGATACCAGAGAAGAAAGATATCAAAGAGAGAAGACACCAGAGAGAGAAGATAACAGAGAGGGAAGATACCAGAGAGAGAAGATACCAGAGAGGGAAGATACCAGAGAGGGAAGCTACCAGAGAGAGAGGATACCAGAGAGGGAAGATACCAGAGAGGAAAGATACCAGAGAGGGAAGATACCAGAAAGAGAGGATACCAGAGAGAGAAGATACCAGAGAGGAAAGATATCAAAAAGAGAAGATACCAGAGAGAGAAGATAACAGAGAGAGTTTATACCAGAAAGAGAAGATAGCAGAGAGAGAAGATACCATAGAGGAAAGATACCAGAGAGAGAATATACCAGAGAGAGAGAAGATACCAGAGAGAAGATACCAGAGAGAGAAGATAACAGAGAGAGAAGATACCAGAGAGAGAAGACACCAGAGAGAGAAGATACCAGAGAGGGAAGATACCAGAGAGAGAAGATACCAGAGAGGGAAGATACCAGAGAGGGAAGATACCAGAGAGAGAGGATACCAGAGAGGGAAGATACCAGAGAGGAAAGATACCAGAAAGAGAGGATACCAGAGAGAGAAGATACCAGAGAGGAAAGATATCAAAAAGAGAAGATACCAGAGAGAGAAGATACCAGAGAGAGAAGATAACAGAGAGAGTTTTATACCAGAAAGAGAAGATAGCAGAGAGAGAAGATACCATAGAGGAAAGATACCAGAGAGAGAATATACCAGAGAGAGAGAAGATACCAGAGAGAGAAGATAACAGAGAGAGTTGATCCCAGAAAGAGAAGATAGCAGAGAGAGAGGATACCAGTAAGGGAAGATACCAGAGAGAGAAAATACCAGATGGAGATGATACCAGTAAGGGAAGATACCAGAGAGAGAAGATACCAGAGAGAGAAAATACCAGAGAGAGAAGATACCAAAGAGAGAAGATACCAGAGAGAGAAGATACCAGAGAGAGAAGATACCACTAAGGGAAGATACCCGAGAGAGAGAGAAGATACCAGAGAGAGAAGATACCAGAGAGAGAAAATACCAGAGAGAAAAGATACCAAAGAGAGAAGATACCAGAGAGAGAAGATACCAGAGAGATAAGATACCAGAGAGAGAGAGAGAGATGATACGAGAAAGAGAAGATACCAGAGAGAGAGATGATACGAGAAAGAGAAGATACCAGAGAGAGAGATGATACGAGAAAGAGAAGATACCAGAGAGAGAGATGATACGAGAAAGAGAAGATACCAGAGAGAGAGATGATACGAGAAAGAGAAGATACCAGAGAGTGAAGATACCAGAGAGAGAAGATACCAGAGAGAGAGATGATACGAGAAAGAGAAGATACCAGAGAGTGAAGATACCAGAGAGAGAAGATACCAGAGAGAGATGATACGAGAAAGAGAAGATACCAGAGAGAGAGATGATACGAGAAAGAGAAGATACCAGAGAGAGAAGATACCAGAGAGAAATAATACTAGAGATAAATGATACCTGAGAGAGATGATACCAGTAATGGAAGATACCTGAGAGAGAGAGAAGATACCAGAGAGAGAAGATACCAGAGAGAGAAAATACCAGAGAGAGAAGATACCAAAGAGAGAAGATACCAGAGAGAGAAGATACCAGAGAGATAAGATACCAGAGAGAGAGAGAGAGAGATGATACGAGAAAGAGAAGATACCAGAGAGAGAGATGATACGAGAAAGAGAAGATACCAGAGAGAGAGATGATACGAGAAAGAGAAGATACCAGAGAGAGAGATGATACGAGAAAGAGAAGATACCAGAGAGAGAGATGATACGAGAAAGAGAAGATACCAGAGAGAGAGAGATGATACGAGAAAGAGAAGATACCAGAGAGTGAAGATACCAGAGAGAGAAGATACCAGAGAGAGAGATGATACGAGAAAGAGAAGATACCAGAGAGTGAAGATACCAGAGAGAGAAGATACGAGAAAGAGAAGATACCAGAGAGAGAGATGATACGAGAAAGAGAAGATACCAGAGAGTGAAGATACCAGAGAGAGAAGATACCAGAGAGAGAGATGATACGAGAAAGAGAAGATACCAGAGAGTGAAGATACCAGAGAGAGAAGATACCAGAGAGAGAGATGATACGAGAAAGAGAAGATACCAGAGAGTGAAGATACCAGAGAGAGAAGATACCAGAGAGAGAGATGATACGAGAAAGAGAAGATACCAGAGAGAGAGATGATACGAGAAAGAGAAGATACCAGAGAGAGAAGATACCAGAGAGAAATAATACTAGAGATAAATGATACCTGAGAGAGATGATACCAGTAATGGAAGATACCAGAGAGAGAAGATAACAGAGAGAGAGAAGATACCAGAGAGATAAGATACCAGATTATAAATGATACGAGAAAGAGAAGATACCAGAGAGTGAAGATACCAGTGGGAGAAGATACCAGAGAGAGAGATGATACGAGAAAGAGAAGATACCAGAGAGTGAAGATACCAGAGAGAGAAGATACCAGAGAGAGAGATGGTACGAGAAAGAGAAGATACCAGAGAGAGAGATGATACGAGAAAGAGAAGATACCAGAGAGAGAGATGATACGAGAAAGAGAAGATACCAGAGAGAGAAGATACCAGAGAGAAATAATACTAGAGATAAATGATACCTGAGAGAGATGATACCAGTAATGGAAGATACCAGAGAGAGAAGATAACAGAGAGAGAGAAGATACCAGAGAGATAAGATACCAGATTATAAATGATACGAGAAAGAGAAGATACCAGAGAGTGAAGATACCAGTGGGAGAAGATACCAGAGAGTGAAGATACCAGAGGGAGAAGATACCAGAGAGTAAAGTTACTAGAGGGAGAAGATACCAGAGAGTGAAGATACCAGAGAGAGATAGATGTTACCAGACTGGGAAGATACTAGAGAGAGAAGATATCAGATAGTGAAGATACCAGATAGTGAAGATACCAGAGAGAGAAGATACCAAAGAGAGAAGATACCAGAGAGAGAAGATACCAAAGAGAGAAGATACCAAAGAGAGAAGATACCAAAGAGAGAAGATACCAGAGAGAGAAGATACCAAAGAGAGAAGATACCAAAGAGAGAAAAGGTACCAGAGAGAGAAGATACCAAAGAGAGAAAAGGTACCAGAGAGAGAAGATACCAAAGAGAGAAGATACCAGAGAGAGAAGATACCAAAGAGAGAAGATACCAAAGAGAGAAAAGGTACCAGAGAGAGAAGATACCAAAGAGAGAAAAGGTACCAGAGAGAGAAGATACCAAAGAGAGAAAAGGTACCAGAGAGAGAAGATACCAAAGAGAGAAAAGGTACCAGAGAGAGAAGATACCAAAGAGAGAAAAGGTACCAGAGAGAGAAGATACCAAAGAGAGAAGATACGAGAGAGTTTACAATGAAGATTTTATACAAACGTAATGCGATACAAAGGTAACGTGACACAAATTGTGAAAACTGAAAGTTGTGAAAGATGCTGATGAGGATGTTGTGCTTGAACGGTGTTGCTGTTTGTTGTTAGGATCGTCATCACTGCATACCTGACGGATACATAGGTGCAACTATAATGACTCATCATCATCATCATGTGCCATACCGGGTGGCGTAGGCTATCATGTCTTTCCACACTCTTCTATCCACAGTGCATCGTATCAGTTCTGTTGTTGACTGTTTTCCATGCCATGACACCATGCTATCCGGTATTTTCTCTCTTTGTCCTCCGCGAATTCTCTTTCCTTTTATTTTCTCCCTAGAGAAAATCCCAAGACAATCCTAGACCTCTTGCACGAACTCCGTAACAGGGTCTGGAATACACGGTCTTGGATACACGGTGTGGGATACACGGTGTGGGATACACTGTGTGGGATACACGGTGTGGGTAGATTTTTTGTGTCAATTTCCCCAGGCAGCGGTAGGGATTATGGCCTACTCTCGTCGATTGTAACTGCCAAGGGGTTCTTTAACGTGCGCGAGTGCACACGGGACCTCCTGTTTGCTGCCTTTATACAAGAAGGCTAGACATCGCATCCCACTACCCAAGAGGTCAGGGGAAGGTAACGTCATAAGGAAACCACGGATTTATTTTTCCTATTTTTGAAAAAAAATCACCTCCGCTTCTGGTAGGGTTTTGAACCTGGGCCCTCCTGTCCTGGGGCTGACATCGGTATCTCTGGACTACCCAGTCCCCCAGTCCTCGTGATGTGAGTCCCACGTTTTGCTAGCATGGGAAGCCCTGGCTCCAGTTGCCGACATGGCTCTAATCTGCTTCTATCTTGCCGCTCGCTAATGGAGTTGTCATCTGAGAAGTGTTTTTTATTGAAAACACTTGACGTATCAGTCCTGGTGTTTAGCCAGAAAACACTTCGGATGATTGTGTAAATAGTTTAATTACGTTTTTTTTTTCCCCCAGGATTTTCGAGTTGATTTGGACTTAATTGTTTGACAATGACCGGAGATTTAATTTGATTTCATTGACAGGTTTGTCTGGGAGTTCGTTGCCGTTGTGTTGTGTGTGCCAGTAAATGTTGTAGGTCGTTGACGTTGTGTTGTGTGTGCCAGTAAATGTTGTAGGTCGTTGACGTTGTGTTGTGTGTGCCAGTAGATGGTGTAGGTCGTTGACGTTGTGTTGTGTGTGCCAGTAAATGTTGTAGATCGTTGACGTTGTGTTGTGTGTGCCAGTAAATGTTGTAGGTCGTTGACGTTGTGTTGTGTGTGCCAGTAAATGTTGTAGGTCGTTGACGTTGTGTTGTGTGTGCCAGTAAATGTTGTAGACCGTTGACGTTGTGTTGTGTGTGCCAGTAGATGTTGTAGGTCGTTGACGTTGTGTTGTGTGTGCCAGTAAATGTTGTAGATCGTTGACGTTGTGTTGTGTGTGCCAGTAAATGTTGTAGGTCGTTGACGTGTTGTGTGTGCCAGTAAATGTTGTAGGTCGTTGACGTGTTATGTGTGCCAGTAAATGTTTTAGACCGTTGACGTTGTGTTGTGTGTGCCAGTAGATGTTGTAGGTCGTTGACGTTGTGTTGTGTGTGCCAGTAAATGTTGTAGATCGTTGACGTTGTGTTGTGTGTGCCAGTAAATGTTGTAGGTCGTTGACGTGTTGTGTGTGCCAGTAAATGTTGTAGGTCGTTGACGTGTTATGTGTGCCAGTAAATGTTGTAGATCGTTGACGTTGTGTTGTGTGTGCCAGTAAATGTTGTAGGTCGTTGACGTGTTGTGTGTGCCAGTAAATGTTGTAGGTCGTTGACGTGTTATGTGTGCCAGTAAATGTTGTAGGCCGTTGACGTGTTATGTGTGCCAGTAAATGTTGTAGGTCGTTGACGTTGTGTTGTGTGTGCCAGTAAATGTTGTAGATCGTTGACGTTGTGTTGTGTGTGCCAGTAAATGTTGTAGATCGTTGAAGTGTTGTGTGTGCCATTAAATGTTGTAGGTCGTTGACGTTGTGTTGTGTGTGCCAGTAAATGTTGTAGGTCGTTGACGTTGTGTTGTGTGTGCCAGTAAATGTTGTAGATCGTTGACGTTGTGTTGTGTGTACCAGTAAATGTTGTAGGTCGTTGACGTGTTATGTGTGCCAGTAAATGTTGTAGGTCGTTGACGTGTTATGTGTGCCAGTAGATGTTGTAGATCGTTGACGTTGTGTTGTGTGTGCCAGTAAATGTTGTAGGTCGTTGACGTGGTGTTGTGTGTGCCAGTAAATGTTGTAGATCGTTGACGTGTTGTGTGTGCCAGTAAATGTTGTAGACCGTTGACGTTGTGTTGTGTGTGCCAGTAGATGTTGTAGGTCGTTGACGTTGTGTTGTGTGTGCCAGTAAATGTTGTAGATCGTTGACGTTGTGTTGTGTGTGCCAGTAAATGTTCTAGGTCGTTGACGTGTTGTGTGTGCCAGTAAATGTTGTAGGTCGTTGACGTGTTGTGTGTGCCAGTAAATGTTGTAGGTCGTTGACGTATTGTGTGTGCCAGTAAATGTTGTAGATCGTTGACGTTGTGTTGTGTGTGCCAGTAAATGTTTTAGATCGTTGACGTTGTGTTGTGTGTACCAGTAAATGTTGTAGATCGTTGACGTGTTGTGTGTGCCAGTAAATGTTGTAGACCGTTGACGTTGTGTTGTGTGTGCCAGTAGATGTTGTAGGTCGTTGACGTTGTGTTGTGTGTGCCAGTAAATGTTGTAGATCGTTGAAGTGTTGTGTGTGCCAGTAAATGTTCTAGGTCGTTGACGTGTTATGTGTGCCAGTAAATGTTGTAGGTCGTTGACGTGTTATGTGTGCCAGTAAATGTTGTAGGTCGTTGACGTTGTGTTGTGTGTGCCAGTAAATGTTGTAGATCGTTGACGTTGTGTTGTGTGTGCCAGTAAATGTTGTAGATCGTTGAAGTGTTGTGTGTGCCATTAAATGTTGTAGGTCGTTGACGTTGTGTTGTGTGTGCCAGTAAATGTTGTAGGTCGTTGACGTTGTGTTGTGTGTGCCAGTAAATGTTGTAGATCGTTGACGTTGTGTTGTGTGTACCAGTAAATGTTGTAGGTCGTTGACGTGTTATGTGTGCCAGTAAATGTTGTAGGTCATTGACGTGTTATGTGTGCCAGTAGATGTTGTAGATCGTTGACGTTGTGTTGTGTGTGCCAGTAAATGTTGTAGGTCGTTGACGTGGTGTTGTGTGTGCCAGTAAATGTTGTAGATCGTTGACGTGTTGTGTGTGCCAGTAAATGTTGTAGACCGTTGACGTTGTGTTGTGTGTGCCAGTAGATGTTGTAGGTCGTTGACGTTGTGTTGTGTGTGCCAGTAAATGTTGTAGATCGTTGACGTTGTGTTTCTTGTGCCAGTAAATGTTCTAGGTCGTTGACGTGTTGTGTGTGCCAGTAAATGTTGTAGGTCGTTGACGTGTTGCGTGTGCCAGTAAATGTTGTAGGTCGTTGACGTGTTGTGTGTGCCAGTAAATGTTGTAGGTCGTTGACGTATTGTGTGTGCCAGTAAATGTTGTAGATCGTTGACGTTGTGTTGTGTGTGCCAGTAAATGTTGTAGATCGTTGACGTTGTGTTGTGTGTGCCAGTAAATGTTGTAGATCGTTGACGTGTTGTGTGTGCCAGTAAATGTTGTAGACCGTTGACGTTGTGTTGTGTGTGCCAGTAGATGTTGTAGGTCGTTGACGTTGTGTTGTGTGTGCCAGTAAATGTTGTAGATCGTTGAAGTGTTGTGTGTGCCAGTAAATGTTGTAGACCGTTGACGTTGTGTTGTGTGTGCCAGGAGATGTTGTAGGTCGTTGACGTTGTGTTGTGTGTGCCAGTAAATGTTGTAGATCGTTGACGTTGTGTTGTGTGTGCCAGTAAATGTTGTAGGTCGTTGACGTATTGTGTGTGCCAGTAAATGTTGTAGGTCGTTGACGTGTTGTGTGTGCCAGTAAATGTTGTAGGTCGTTGACGTGTTGTGTGTGCCAGTAAATGTTGTAGGTCGTTGACATGTTGTGTGTGCCAGTAAATGTTGTAGGTCGTTGACGTGTTGTGTGTGCCAGTAAATGTTGTAGATCTATATGTGTAGGTTACCTACCCCTCTTTGTTAGACGTATCCATGACCGCGGTTCTTTTTTGGTGATATGGTTGGTATCACTCCATGCCGCCGAAATATTCATTACTAATGAGACACAAAAACATGTTTAGGAATATGCGTTACTGACAACATTGTTGTTTATATCATTATTGTTATATTATTGATATCGTATGACGGAAAACAGATGGCTGTGTTCACTTTCTGTGCGGTTTCGCCTTATGTCTTTTGGCGTGTGCTGAGACTGTATGATGTGGACTGCAGCTACCTTTCTTTGTTTGTGAGATGAGTTATTAATTTGGATGATTCTACTGGCACGGGCGGCTGAGTAGTTATAGATTTTAATTTGTTTGCAGTAATACCGGACCGGGTCTTACACAAATATAACCATTGTTATTGTGCTCCGTGAGCTATGTCTCGTTTCATTTGCCGATCGTTATTATTTTTATTCTTCATGACTTCACGTATGTTAGATGAAACTGAATGAAGGAAAAGTTGAGGAAATAATGGTAAGTAGATAGAACCTACAGAAAGTGTCGAACTTTTATTATAAGTGTGTTCCATAAGTAACTTCTAAACATTCACTTTGGAAATCAGCTTCCACATTTGGTAAACTTATAGATAGAGCATGGGCCAACACCAAACTAACACTCAGGAATAAGATTAAAATTTACCAAGGGTGTGTGCTTTGTACACTTCTATACGGATCAGAAACTTGGACTACCTATGTAGGGCAGGGGAAAAGGTTAAACAGCTTTCATGTGCGTTGTCTTCGAAATATTATGAACATCAAATGGCAGGACAAAGTAACCAACTCTAATGTCTTACAACGAGCCAAACTCCCATCCATTATGGCAGGACAAAGTAATCAACTCTAATGTCTTACAACGAGCCAAACTCCCATCCATTATGGCAGGACAAAGTAACCAACTCTAATGTCTTACAACGAGCCAAACTCCCATCCATCATGACAGGACAAAGTAACCAACTCAAATGTCTTACAACGAGCCAAACTCCCATCCATCATGACAGGACAAAGTAACCAACTCTAATGTCTTACAACGAGCCAAACTCCTATCCATCATGGCAGGACAAAGTAACCAACTCTAATGTCTTACAACGAGCCAAACTCCCATCCATCATGGCAGGACAAAGTAACCAACTCTAATGTCTTACAACGAACCAAACTCCCATCCATCATGACAGGACAAAGTAACCAACTCTAATGTCTTACAACGAGCCAAACTCCCATCCATTATGGCAGGACAAAGTAATCAACTCTAATGTCTTACAACGAGCCAAACTCCCATCCATCATGGCAGGACAAAGTAACCAACTCTAATGTCTTACAACGAACCAAACTCCCATCCATCATGACAGGACAAAGTAACCAACTCTAATGTCTTACAACGAGCCAAACTCCCATCCATTATGGCAGGACAAAGTAACCAACTCTAATGTCTTACATCGAGCCAAACTCCCATCCATCATGACAGGACAAAGTAACCAACTCTAATGTCTTACAACGAGCCAAACTCCCATCCATCATGACAGGACAAAGTAACCAACTCTAATGTCTTACAACGAGCCAAACTCCCATCCATCATGACAGGACAAAGTAACCAACTCTAATGTCTTACAACGAGCCAAACTCCCATCCATCATGACAGGACAAGGTAACCAACTCTAATGTCTTACAACGAGCCAAACTCCCATCCATCATGACAGGACATAGTAACCAACTCTAATGTCTTACAACGAACCAAACTCCCATCCATCATGACAGGACAAAGTAACCAACTCTAATGTCTTACAACGAGCCAAACTCCCATCCATCATGACAGGACAAAGTAACCAACTCTAATGTCTTACAACGAGCCAAACTCCCATCCATCATGACAGGACAAAGTAACCAACTCTAATGTCTTACAACAAGCCAAACTCCCATCCATCATGACAGGACAAAGTAACCAACTCTAATGTCTTACAACGAGCCAACTCCCATCCATCATGGCAGGACAAAGTAACCAACTCTAATGTCTTACAACGAGCCAAACTCCCATCCATCATGGCAGGACAAAGTAACCAACTCTAATGTCTTACAACGAGCCAAACTCCCATCCATCATGGCAGGACAAAGTAACCAACTCTAATGTCTTACAACGAGCCAAACTCCCATCCATCATGGCAGGACAAAGTAACCAACTCTAATGTCTTACAACGAGCCAAACTCCCATCCATCATGGCAGGACAAAGTAACCAATTCTAATGTCTTACAACGAGCCAAACTCCCATCCATCATGGCAGGACAAAGTAACCAACTCTAATGTCTTACAACGAGCCAAACTCCCATCCATCATGGCAGGACAAAGTAACCAACTCTAATGTCTTACAACGAGCCAAACTCCCATCCATCATGACAGGACAAAGTAACCAACTCTAATGTCTTACAACAAGCCAAACTCCCATCCATTATGGCAGGACAAAGTAACCAACTCTAATGTCTTACAATGAGCCAAACTCCCATCCATCATGACAGGACAAAGTAACCAACTCTAATGTCTTACAACAAGCCAAACTCCCATCCATCATGACAGGACAAAGTAACCAACTCTAATGTCTTACAACAAGCAAAACTCCCATCCATCATGGCAGGACAAAGTAACCAACTCTAATGTCTTACAACAAGCCAAACTCCCATCCATCATGACAGGACAAAGTAACCAACTCTAATGTCTTACAACGAGCCAAACTCCCATCCATTATGGCAGGACAAAGTAACCAACTCTAATGTCTTACAACAAGCCAAACTCCCATCCATTATGGCAGGACAAAGTAACCAACTCTAATGTCTTACAATGAGCCAAACTCCCATCCATCATGACAGGACAAAGTAACCAACTCTAATGTCTTACAACAAGCCAAACTCCCATCCATCATGACAGGACAAAGTAACCAACTCTAATGTCTTACAACAAGCAAAACTCCCATCCATCATGGCAGGACAAAGTAACCAACTCTAATGTCTTACAACAAGCCAAACTCCCATCCATCATGGCAGGACAAAGTAACTAACTCTAATGTCTTACAACGAGCCAAACTCCCATCCATCATGGCAGGACAAAGTAACCAACTCTAATGTCTTACAACGAGTCAAACTCCCATCCATCATGGCAGGACAAAGTAACCAACTCTAATGTCTTACAACGAGCCAAACTCCCATCCATCATGGCAGGACAAAGTAACCAACTCTAATGTCTTACAACGAGCCAAACTCCCATCCATCATGGCAGGACAAAGTAACCAACTCTAATGTCTTACAACGAGCCAAACTCTCATCCATCATGGCAGGACAAAGTAACCAACTCTAATGTCTTACAACGAGCCAAACTCCCATCCATCATGGCAGGACAAAGTAACCAACTCTAATGTCTTACAACGAGCCAAACTCCCATCCATCATGGCAGGACAAAGTAACCAACTCTAATGTCTTACAACGAGTCAAACTCCCATCCATCATGACAGGACAAAGTAACCAACTCTAATGTCTTACAACGAGCCAAACTCCCATCCATCATGACAGGACAAAGTAACCAACTCTAATGTCTTACAACGAGCCAAACTCCCATCCATCATGACAGGACAAAGTAACCAACTCTAACGTCTTACAACGAGCCAAACTCCCATCCATCATGGCAGGACAAAGTAACCAACTCTAACGTCTTACAACGAGCCAAACTCCCATCCATCATGACAGGACAAAGTAACCAACTCTAACGTCTTACAACGAGCCAAACTCCCATCCATCATGACAGGACAAAGTAACCAACTCTAACGTCTTACAACGAGCCAAACTCCCATCCATCATGACAGGACAAAGTAACCAACTCTAACGTCTTACAACGAGCCAAACTCCCATCCATCATGACAGGACAAAGTAACCAACTCTAACGTCTTACAACGAGCCAAACTCCCATCCATCATGACAGGACAAAGTAACCAACTCTAATGTCTTACAACGAACCAAACTCCCATCCATCATGACAGGACAAAGTAACCAACTCTAACGTCTTACAACGAACCAAACTCCCATCCATCATGACAGGACAAAGTAACCAACTCTAATGTCTTACAACGAGCCAAACTCCCATCCATCATGACAGGACAAAGTAACCAACTCTAATGTCTTACAACGAGCCAAACTCCCATCCATCATGACAGGACAAAGTAACCAACTCTAATGTCTTACAACGAGCCAAACTCCCATCCATCATGACAGGACAAAGTAACCAACTCTAATGTCTTACAATGAGCCAAACTCCCATCCATCATGGCAGGACAAAGTAACCAACTCTAATGTCTTACAATGAGCCAAACTCCCATCCATCATGGCAGGACAAAGTAACCAACTCTAATGTCTTACAACGAGCCAAACTCCCATCCATCATGGCAGGACAAAGTAACCAACTCTAATGTCTTACAACGAGCCAAACTCCCATCCATCATGGCAGGACAAAGTAACCAACTCTAATGTCTTACAATGAGCCAAACTCCCATCCATCATGGCAGGACAAAGTAACCAACTCTAATGTCTTACAATGAGCCAAACTCCCATCCATCATGACAACACTTAGGAGTCACATACTAAGGTGGCTGGGTCATGGAAGAAGAATGCTAAACGATCGTATTCCAAAACAAATATTGTATGACTAATATAGGGACGGAGAAAAACCAAAGGGCAGACCAGTGCTGAGATATAAGGATGTTTGCAGGGCTTCCTTAAGGGAATTCTCTATCAGTGAAAGAAACTGGGAAAACCTGGCTGCAGATCGTAGCACATGGAGAACACAAATATAAAATGGTACAGCAACTTTTGAGGCAGTGCTGATATCAAAATCAGAAGACAAAAGGTGCAGAGAAAGGAGACAAAGCCAGGCACCACAAACACATCTTGTTCGTTCTGCGGTCGAATTTGTCTATCCAATATTGTCAGATTCAGCCACGAGAGAAGCTGCTCAGTAAAACAGCATCCAACATAAGACAGTAATATTTGACCAAACTACTGACTTATCATGATTGCTTGCTACCAAACGTCTGTCAACAAACTACTGGCTTATCATGATTGCTTGCTACCAACCGTCTGTCAACAAACTACTGGCTTATCATGATTGCTTGCTACCAAACGTCTGTCAACAAACTACTGGCTTATCATGATTGCTTGCTACCAACCGTCTGTCAACAAACTACTGACTTATCATGATTGCTTGCTACCAACCGTCTGTCAACAAACTACTGACTTATCATGATTGCTTGCTACCAACCGTCTGTCAACAAACTACTGACTTATCATGATTGCTTGCTACCAACCGTCTGTCAACAAACTACTGACTTATCATGATTGCTTGCTACCAACCATCTGTCAACAAACTACTGACTTATCATGATTGCTTGCTACCAACCATCTGTCAACAAACTACTGACTTATCATGATTGCTTGCTACCAACCGTCTGTCAACAAACTACTGACTTATCATGATTGCTTGCTACCAACCGTCTGTTAACAAACTACTGACTTATCATGATTGCTTGCTACCAACCGTCTGTCAAAACGTTAAAGGCAATATTTATCTCTGTGCCTCGTGTTCCCACCATTGTGCCAGTTGTCACAAAATATTGCAGCTGTTGTCTCCTTATGTCACGCCCAAATAACGATGACTGTTTGAGTTGTAGCAGCAACATTCAGCCCTCAACATCCCCTGCTTTGTAGACACGATACAACGCCATCCCCACTCCAACCTGACACGATACAACGCCATCCCCACTCCAACCTGACACGATACAACGCCATCCCCACTCCAACCTGACACGATACAACGCCATCCCACTCCAACCCGACACGATACAACGCCATCCCCACTCCAACCTGTCACGATACGCCATTACCACTCCAACCTGACACGATACGCCATCCCCACTCCAACCTGACACCATACAACGCCATCCCTACTCCAACCTGACACCATACAACGCCATCCCCACTCCAACCTGACACCATACAACGCCATCCCTACTCCAACCTGTCACGATACGCCATCCCCACTCCAACCTGACACGATACAACGCCATCACCACTCCGACCTGTCACGATACGCCATCCCCACTCCAACCTTACACGATACGCCATCCCCACTCCGACCTGTCACGATACGCCATCCTCACTCCAACCTGACAAGATGTAACGGCAGTCCACGACAGTCGTCATGTCTCGCCCACTCCTCACTGTTTAATGCTCTGGACAGGCTCTCTGTGTCGCTCTCTGTGTCGCCCACTTCTTCCTTGGCCGTCTATTACCCAATGGTGTGTCGTATTTCAAGTAGTTGTTCATTCTGAGTACATGGTCGGTGTAAGCGCTTCACTCATCTTTCTTTAATGTTGAGGCATGATTCTCGTTCTTCTATTCTTTCCTTCCTTCCTTCCTTCCTTCCTTCCTTCCTTCCTTCCTTCCTTCCTTCCTTCCTTCCTTCCTTCCTTCCTTCCTTCCTTCCTTCCTTCCTTCCTTCCTTCCTTCCTTCCTTCCTTCCTTCCTTCCTTCCTTCCTCCCTTCCTTCTTTCCTTCCCTTCCTTCCTTCCTTCCTCCCTCCCTCCGTTCCTTCCTTCCTTCTTTCTTTCTTTCTTTCTTTCTTTCCTTCTTTTCCTCCTTCCTTCCTTCTTTCTTTCTTTCTTTCTTTCTCTTTTTCTTTCTATCTAATCTATCTATCTATCTATCTATCTATCTATCTATCTATCTATCTATCTATCTATCTATCTATCTATCTATCTATCTATCTATCTATCTATCTATCTATCTATCTATCTATCTATCTATCTATCTATCTATCTATCTATCTTCTATTTCTTTCTATTTCTTTCTATTTTCCATCTTTCTTTCTTTCTTTCCTTCTTTCTTTCTTTCTTTCCGTCCTTCTTTCTGTCTTTCTTTCTTTCATTCATTCATTCTTTCTATCTATTAATCTTTCTCTCTTTGTTAGTTTTTACTTTATTTCTGTCTTTCCTTGTTCTCTCTCATTGACCTTCCAGCGACGAGGGGAGATATAGTTCTCTCTTTCTTGACCTTCTATTGTCCTCTTCTGCTGCTCTATCTCCGAGTTTCTCTAGTATCCCGTTTATCCACATTTTTCTTGGTCTGCCTCTTGGTCTGGTGTTCTCGTATCGTTTGTTCTGTCCGCGTTTGATTTGATTTGGAGACCAGGTGGTGTAGAAGCAAGACGTCAGCCTGCAGACAGGAAGATCCTCGTTTTGATTCTCGCAACAAGCGAGAACCAACTGTAGAAACGACCTGAGCGTAACCCAACTAGCATGACGTTTCTAGCTGTGTTAGCAGGGGCCGTTGTGTGTAGGATTATATCTGCCGCTCATTACTGGTAAAGGTAAAACTTGATTAGTGACGTCACATCATTGGGGTTATGCTTAGACCTTCTGTAGTTTCTCCAAGAATAGATGATGTCAATTCTTTACTTCAGATTCGTGGTTTCTTCATGACTCTCCCCTGGTCTCTGAGTGGTGAGATCCATGGTATCTTCATGACTCACCCCTGGTCTCTGAGTGGTGAGATCCGTGGTATCTTCATGACTCTCCCCTGGTCTCTGAGTGGTGAGATCCGTGGTATCTTCATGACTCTCCCCTGGTCTCTGAGTGGTGAGATCCGTGGTATCTTCATGACTCTCCCCTGGTCTCTGAGTGGTGAGATTCGATGTCTAGCCATCTCTTAGTGGTGAGATCCGATGTCTAGCCATCTCTGAGTAGTCAGATTCGTGGTATCTTCATGACTCTCCCCTGGTCTCTGAGTGGTGAGATCCGATGTCTAGCCCTCTCTGGGTAGTCAGATTCGTGGTATCTTCATGACTCTCCCCTGGTCTCTGAGTGGTGAGATCCGGTGTCTAGCCATCTCTGAGTGGTGAGATCCGATGTCTAGCCCTCTCTAAGTGGTGAGATCCGATGTCTAGCCATCTCTGAGTGGTGAGATCCGATGTCTAGCCATCTCTGAGTGGTGAGATCCGATGTCTAGCCATCTCTGAGTGGTGAGATTCGATGTCTAGCCCTCTCTGAGGGTGAGATCCGATGTCTAGTCCTCTCTGGGTGGTGAGATCCGATGTGTAGCCCTCTCTGAGTAGTGAGATCCGATGTCTAGTCCTCTCTGGGTGGTGAGATCCGATGTGTAGCCCTCTCTGGGTAGTGAGATCCGATGTCTAGCCCTCTCTGGGTAGTGAGATCCGATGTCTAGCCCTCTCTGGGTAGTGAGATCCGATGTCTAGCCCTCTCTGGGTAGTGAAATCTTATGTCTAACCCTCTCTGGGTAGTGAGATCCGGTGTCTAGCTCCCTTTGGGTAGTGAGATCCGATGTCTAGCCCTCTCATGGTAGTGAGTTTCGATGTCTAGACCTCTCTGGGTATTGAAATTCGATGTCTAGACCTCTCTGGATGGTGAGATTCGATGTCTAGCTCTCTCGGATAAGAACGAAAAACAGCAGGTCCCTTATCCACTCTGCGTACGTGAAAGAACTCTTGTCAAAGGAACGTCGAAAATATTAGCCTTAACGACCACTAAATAAAATTCAGAAGTTGAACGAATTCGTCAGATTCGAGTCGGTGACATCCCGTGAGGACATCACAAAACAGTTACTCTCCTTTAACGACCATTCTAAATGAAACTGGAAGGAAAACAAAGACATGTAGTAAATCTTTTTATGCTACTCTTATAAAGAGTAGTTTTTGTGTGTGGCCCTCTTTGGTGCTCCCCAACCTGGAGGATTAACTATTTTTCTGTCTCTGATCTCCTCTTCTTTTCTCTCCTGCTGTCCTATCCATTTTCCTCCTTACATTATCTTTATGATCTCTCTTGCTCTTCTCCCACCCTGCCACCCCTGTCTGCTCTCTTTCTATTTCTCTCTCTATCTTTCTATTTCTCTATCTATCTATCTATCTATCTATCTATCTATCTATCTATCTATCTATCTATCTATCTATCTATCTATCTATCTATCTATCTATCTATCTATCTATCTATCTATCTATCTATCTATCTATCTATCTATCTATCTATCTATCTATCTATCTATCTATCTATCTATCTATCTATCTATCTATCTATCTATCTATCTATCTATCTATCTATCTATCTATCTATCTATCTATCTATCTATCTATCTATCTATCTATCTATCTATCTATCTATCTATCTATCTATCTATCTATCTATCTATCTATCTATCTATCTATCTATCTATCTATCTATCTATCTATCTATCTATCTATCTATCTATCTATCTATCTATCTATCTATCTATCTATCTATCTATCTATCTATCTATCTATCTATCTATCTATCTATCTATCTATCTATCTATCTATCTATCTATCTATCTATCTATCTATCTATCTATCTAGCTAGCTAGCTAGCTAGCTAGCTATCTATCTATCTATCTATCTATCTATCTATCTATCTATCTATCTATCTATCTATCTATCTATCTATCTATCTATCTATCTATCTATCTATCTATCTATCTATCTATCTATCTATCTATCTATCTATCTATCTATCTATCTATCTATCTATCTATCTATCTATCTATCTATCTATCTATCTATCTATCTATCTATCTATCTATCTATCTATCTATCTATCTATCTATCTATCTATCTATCTATCTATCTATCTATCTATCTATCTATCTATCTATCTATCTATCTATCTATCTATCTATCTATCTATCTATCTATCTATCTATCTATCTATCTATCTATCTATCTATCTATCTATCTATCTATCTATCTATCTATCTATCTATCTATCTATCTATCTATTTCTATTGTTTTCTTCGCACCCTGTTGGACACCTCTAATTTGTCCAAGTTTTCATTGTCTGTTTCGTTTTGCTCTAATTAAATCCTACCTGCCATATTGTCTATTAATCTTTTAACCTGACTCGATGTAACCACCGTTTTTTTCTGCCATTCTCTCCGCCATTTTTTAAAACTGTGCCGTTGCGTTTTCTTGCTTTGATTTTTCTGTATAGGTTGTTTGTTACACCTGATGAAGGCTTTTGCCGAAACGTTGTAGTTTGTCTTGTCTTTCTGTTAGTTTAGCTGCTCAATATCATGTTATGTTTATTTTACAAAATGTTGTTGCGGCAAAAATACTTTTTATTGGGCGCCCTATGCTGTTGATATTCTCGGTACGCCACTGGAATGGGAGAGAAACTTCCATTTTTCGTAGCAAGAGCTGTGAAATTGTGCCACCTTGTATATTATGTTTCAAAATAGCGCTACATAGAAATAAAGAAAAATATTTGCGTGTGGAGGAGTGTATGAGCAGATCTCTTATGCTGCCGTCATTTATCATTCTGCTCCCAATTTCTGGTCTTCCGCCTCCATTATGACCCCGCCAGTCTTATTTCAAAATAGTGGATATTTATATCTCGGCCCTCGCTTAGAAACAACTCAAAAGCTCTCGTTCTACCCTCGGGTTGGACATTAAATGACGCATTCCCCACCAACCTTGTCAGTAGTGAGGATGTTACAGAACAACCACTGCACCGTTTCCTTGACTCCCTTCTCTCTATTATTTTTGACGTGTTTTTTCTTCAGAATAGTCATCTTCATCAACATCATTTACATCATTACAACTGGTGTCATCATTATCAACGTAACCATATCATCCACTACAAGTGGTGCCATCATTATCAACTTTACCATATCAACCACTACAACTGGTGTCATCATTATCAACATTACCATATCATCCACTACAACTGGTGCCATCATTATCAACTTTACCATATCAACCACTACAACTGGTGTCATCATTATCAACTTTACCATATCAACCACTACAACTGGTGCCATCATTATCAACGTTACCATATCAACCACTACAACTGGTGTCATCATTATCAACGTTACCATATCAACCACTACAACTGGCGCCATCATTATCAACGTTACCATATCAACCACTACAACTGGTTCCATCATTATCAACGTTACCATATCAACCAATACAACTGGTGCCATCATTATCAACGTTACCATATCAACCACTACAACTGGTGTCATCATTATCAACGTTACCATATCAACCACTACAACTGGCGCCATCATTATCAACGTTACCATATCATCCACTACAACTGGTGCCATCATTATCAACGTTACCATATCAACCAATACAACTGGTGCCATCATTATCAACTTTACCATATCAACCACTACAACTGGTTCCATCATTATCAACGTTATCATATCATCCACTACAACTGGTGCCATCATTATCAACGTTATCATATCGACCACTACAACTGGTTCCATCATTATCAACGTTATCATATCAACCACTACAACTGGTTCCATCATTATCAACGTTATCATATGAACCACTACAACTGGTTCCATCATTATCAACGTTATCATATCATCCACTACAACTGCTTCCATCATTATCAACGTTATCATATCAACCACTACAACTGGTTCCATCATTATCAACGTTATCATATCAACCACTACAACTGGTTCCATCATTATCAACGTTATCATATCAACCACTACAACTGGTTCCATCATTATCAACGTTATCATATCAACCACTACAACTGGTTCCATCATTATCAACGTTATCATATCAACCACTACAACTGGTGCCATCATTATCAACTTTACCATGTCATCCACTACAACTGGTGCCATCATTATCAACTTTACCATGTCATCCACTACAACTGGTGCCATCATTATCAACGTTATCATATCAACCACTACAACTGGTGCCATCATTATCAACGTTATCATTTCAACCACTACAACTGGTGCCATCATTATCAACGTTATCATATCAACCACTACAACTGGTGCCATCATTATCAACGTTATCATATCAACCACTACAACTGGTGCCATCATTATCAACGTTATCATATCAACCACTACAACTGGTGCCATCATTATCAACGTTATCATATCAACCACTACAACTGGTGCCATCATTATCAACTTTACCATGCCATCCACTACAACTGGTTCCATCATTATCAACGTTATCATATCAACCACTACAACTGGTGCCATCATTATCAACTTTACCATGTCATCCACTACAACTGGTGCCATCATTATCAACTTTACCATATCATCCACTACAACTGGTTCCATCATTATCAACGTTATCATATCAACCACTACAACTGGTTCCATCATTATCAACGTTATCATATCAACCACTACAACTGGTGCCATCATTATCAACTTTACCATGTCATCCACTACAACTGGTGCCATCATTATCAACTTTACCATATCATCCACTACAACTGGTTCCATCATTATCAACGTTATCATATCAACCACTACAACTGGTTCCATCATTATCAACGCTACCATATCATCCACTACAACTGGCGCCATCATTATCAACGTTATCATATCATCCACTACAACTGGTGTCATCATTATCAACGCTACCATATCAACCACTACAACTGGTGCCATCATTATCAACTTTACCATATCAACCACTACAACTGGTGTCATCATTATCAACGCTACCATATCATCCACTACAACTGGTGTCATCATTATCAACGCTACCATATCATCCACTACAACTGGTGCCATCATTATCAACGCTACCATATCATCCACTACAACTGGTGCCATCATTATCAACGCTACCATATCAACCACTACAACTGGCGCCATCATTATCAACGCTACCATATCAACCACTACAACTGGCGCCATCATTATCAACGCTACCATATCAACCACTACAACTGGCGCCATCATTATCAACGCTACCATATCAACCACTACAACTGGTGCCATCATTATCAACATTACCCTATCAACTACCAGCACTTTCTTAACAACGTTCGAGTAGTGACCTGCTGATTACCTCGTAGTCAAGCAACATGAGTCCCGCACCAACGACGCAACTAACCTGCAACTTCTTATAGTTGCAGGTATCCGTCCCTCTCGTTTTACTTTGGGTGTTCTTGTTTTCATTTGTCATGATACTGGTCTTTGGGTATGCAATACATTATGTGAACATAACATGACAGAGCGGCATGGCGTTCCGTGGTAGGAAACGTCGACACGGAGACGGCAGTCAATGATGATGATGATGATGATGATGGACATATATTTTGAAGCTAAGAATAGACATCGTCAACTACACTTACTGTATATGCGTTCAATTGTTGTATTTCTTCATCTCATTGAGTATGGTGGTTGGTTGGTTGGTTGGCTGGTTGGTTGGTTGGTTGGTTGGTTGGTTGGTTGGTTGTGTTCGCCCGATGACTAAAGTATTCTAGAGTATCATGGTAGACTAGAATATTCCTCTTCATCATCCGCCCTTACAAGGACGTAGTGGACATGTCTGCGTTGTGTTGTGGCTTACAGTATAACCGTTATATTTGCACCTTTCGGCCCAACACATCCGACTTCAGCACGACATTTTTGAGTACCGGGTTGTCTTCCCTCTTCGATCCCTGCACGCTTGGCCAGACTAGACAGGTTAGTCTGTTACTGGAGGCACCACGGAGAGGTGGAGCAGGGTCTGGATCGTTTTGGTTCACCGATCCTGGCGCAAGCCATCAGCTATGGGTCGCTGACAACTTCCAGCTCAGCTCATTGAGTATGAGTAGCAAACCCCCCCCCCCAATCCCCATATTGTGAACAAGAAGAAAGAAAAAAGAGACCGGTGGACACCCAGCCTCAATCTATAGTAACCTTCCCAAACCGAGCCATTCTCGAGGAAGCCAAATAAGGCAGTAGTAAACAGCGAACAAAGTAACGGTGTGGGGAATGTTCAAAAACCGAGACAGTGGTTGAGGGCAATATGAACTGCGAGAGATAGAGAGATTTGATGAGAGGGACGGGGATTCAACTAGATAAGTGTAAGAAGCTAATCAAGGGCAGAAGGGGTCTGAAGGAATGTATAATCTGAGGTGGAGAGCTATATTAAATCTGGCGGTAACGAAAAGAGAATAATAGAAGAGAGGATTGAAGATGGAAGAAATGTTATTTGGTTGATAACTTCAATTGAGCCCGAAGGTTTCTGTGAGCTATTTCTATCTCATAATTTCATTAACTGCCGTCGCACTCTATGAAGGATTGGAAAAAGGAAAGAGTCGATCAAGTTGAGGATTAGCTTTCACGGTCAGACAATAGGCACAGATTTTGATTAACAGAGAGCAGTCACATTGTGGTTACAGACAAGTATTCAGGTTTCTTCCTTTTTTCCTTCCTTGCTTCCTTCCTTCCTTCCTTCCTTCCTTCCTTCCTTCCTTCCTTCTTGTTTCTCTCTCTTCTTCCTACCTACCTTCTTTCATTCTTTCTTGCTTCTCTCTCTTCTTCCTCCCGTCCTTCCTTCCTTCTTGCTTCCCACCCTTCTTCCTTCCTTCTTTCCTTCCTTCCCTCCCTCCCTCTCATTCCCTCTTTTTTCTTCGTAGGTCTGGCATGATACTGACAAGAAGCCTCTAAGCAAATGTGCCTTTGATTCTGAAATATGAGAACTCTAGCTGTATTTTTACACGACAATAAATAGAACTAAAGCTGACAGAGAGTTGATCAGATTTTAATTGAAACATGAAAATCTGGTATCAGCCAGCAGATAATAGAAGTGATCAGACTATAAAGCTGATTTCATGTGGCAGAGAATAGCTTTAACTGACAACAGAAATTAGATTTCAGGTAATAGACGATGTATCATATTAAAAGATAATACAGTGACGTCACTTGGGAACTGTGTAGTCTAGAGGCAAGAGGTCGGTTGCTGGACAAGAAGGTCCAGGGTTCATATCTCGCCACAGGCGATGGGGATTTATGAAAACTGAATCCGTGGTTTCTTCTTGGCTTTACACTAACCTCTTGTCTCTGGGTAGAGAGATCCGATGTCTAGACCTCTCTGGGTAGTGAGATCCGATGTCTAGACCTCTCTGGGTAGTGAGATCCGATGTCTAGACCTCTCTGGGTAAGTGAGGTCCGATGTCTAGTCCTCTCTGGGTAGTGAGATCTGATGTCTAGACCTCTCTGGGTAGTGAGATCCGATGTCTAGCCCTCTCTGGGTAGTGAGATCCGATGTCTAGCCCTCTCTGGGTAGTGCGATCCGATGTCTAGACCTCTCTGGGTATTGAGATCCGATGTCTAGCCCTCTCTGGGTAGTGAGATCTGATGTCTAGCCCTCTCTGGGCAGTGAGATCCGATGTCTAGCCCTCTCTGGGTAGTGAGATCCGATGTCTAGCCCTCTCTGGGTAGTGAGATCCGATGTCTAGCCCTCTCTGGGTAGTGAGATCTGATGTCTAGACATCTCTGGGTAGTGAGATATGATGTCTAGCCCTCTCTGGGTAGTGAGATCTGATGTCTAGACCTCTCTGGGTAGTGAGATCTTATGTCTAGCCCTCTCTGGGTAGTGAGATCTGATATCTAGACCTCGCTGGGTAGTGAGATCCGATGTCTAGCCCTCTCTGGGCAGTGAGATCCAATGTCTAGTCCTCGCTGGGCAGTGAGATCCAATGTCTAGTCCTCGCTGGGTAGTGAGATCCAATGTCTAGTCCTCGCTGGGTAGTGAGATCCAATGTCTAGTCCTCGCTGGGTAGTGAGATCCGATGTCTTTTCCTCGCTGGGTAGTGAGATCCGATGTCTACTCCTCTCTGGGTAGTGAGATCTGATGTCTAGTCCTCGCTGGGTAGTGAGATCCGATGTCAAGTCCTTTCTGGGTAGTGAGATCCGATGTCTAGTCCTCGCTGGGTAGTGAGATCCGATGTCTACTCCTCGCTGGGTAGTGAGATGTGATGTCTAGCCCTCTCTGGGTAGTGAGATCCGATGTCAAGTCCTCTCTGGGTAGTGAGATCCGATGTCAAGTCCTCTCTGGGTAGTGAGATCCGATGTCTACTCCTCGCTGGGTAGTGAGATGTGATGTCTAGCCCTCTCTGGGTAGTGAGATCCGATGTCTAGACCTCTCTTGGTATATATATATATATTCTCAACAGTTTTCTGTAAAACCACATCTCTTCATCTTCCAGTGATTTACTTGTCTGTTGTCCTATTGTTAAATTCATTTTTGACCATATAATGAGAAGGGAACAAGTGGAACATATTGCAACAACTGTTAAAATTGAGGAACGAAGAGATAGAGGGGAAAAAAGAGAACAGATACCAGACAGCTTAAGAGAATGGCTTGGCAGAAGGTCAACAACAGAAATGATAAATAGCTGTGAAGACCGAAAGTTGTGGAGAGACATGATCACCTACGCCAGCAGGCATGGCACTTGATACTTGATGATGAGTTATTAAAAATTCCTTTGACTAAATTAACACATGAGATGGGAAGGTGGGGGAGGGGGGGGATAGTTGTAGTCTAGAGGTACAACGTCCGCCTCACGACAGGAAGGACCCGAGTTCAAAGCCCACCAGAAGCGGTGACGTGATTTGTCAAAATCAGGAAAAAAACCAATCCGTGGTTTCTTTATGACGTTACCTCCCCTGATCTCGTTGCTAGTGAGATCCGATGTTTAACCCTCTCTGGGTAGTGAGATCCGATGTCTAGACCTCTCTGGGTAGTGAGATCCGATGTTTAACCCTCTCTGGGTAGTGAGATCCGATGTTTAACCCTCTCGGATAACGGCAATAAACAGGAGGACCCGTGTGCACTTGCACACGTTAAAGAATCCTTGGGAGTTAAAATCGAATAGTAAAAAAGTAAAGTGCCGCTGTCACGCCAAGTGGCGTATAGGGAATACGGTGTTTATAAATTTTATACTCCTTCGGCACTGATTTTTCGGGTAATGTGGTCGGTATTACGCCCGTGCCACTTTAATTTCCCAGAAAAAAATCCGGTACCCATTAAAGATTGGATGAACCGGAAGCCGTCGGTTGGGATCGAACCCTACCTACCTCTTGTCCTTTGTAGTCAAGTTCAAAAATATATATTGGACGCGGCCATATTTATAGGCTAGTCTGTCCCGGGTAAAATTGTCAATTGAAACCTGCCCACACAGTGGACCACAGGCCACGTCACGGAGTTCGTGTAAGTGGGCCTGGATTCTCCTCGGATGTTCTCGAGATTCTTGTTAAGAGTATCGGAGCACCTATGTATTCGTCTGGTGTGCAGTTATGATTTTCCTTAGAAAAAAAGAAAGAATGAAAGAAACTTACACTGCCAATCAAGAAATAACACTTCGTATACAGAAAACTAATACAGACTTTCATTAACAGACAATGCATCAGACTTTTAATGCAGAATTTTAAAACAGTAAATATTGTTGTAACAAGTGAAAAGACGATTAGAGGCCACAGAGATGGGATTTCTCAGAAGAATGTTGAGAGTTCCCTGGACAGCTAAAAAAGACGATTAGAGGCCACAGAGATGGGATTTCTCAGAAGAATGTTGAAAGTTCCCTGGACAGCTAAAAAGACCAATGAGGAAATTCTCAAAGAGGCCAACACAAAAAGGGAGCTATTAAAAAACATCAGAAAGAAACAATCAACATTTTTCAGGCACATCATGAGAAGAGGAAAGTTGGAATACTTGGTTACAACTGGCAAAATACAAGGAAAGAGAGATCGCGGACGACAAAGAGAGAAAATACTGGATAGCTTGGTGTCATGACATGGAAAACAGTCAACAACAGAACTGATACGATGCACTGTAGATAGAAGATTGTGGAGGGACATGATCGCCTACACCAACCGGTATGGCACATGATAAAATATTATTGTAAATAACAGCATACATTACCACGAGAGTTATGACCTTATCATTAAAACCGCGAGCCACATAACGAGGGTTAGCGAGTGATAACAATGAACATAGAAGACGAATTCCAATTTATTCCACCTCCATTTTTCTGCTACTCGGGAGCGGTCCATTTATTTGAAGGGGTAACAAAAGCCGAGAAGATCAATAGAAGGATAGTTCAATGCCTTCATTTGCAATGTGATATGATCCTCTTTCTGTCTATTTTCTTAAAAATATATACTGCCTCTCTCTCTCTCTCTCTCTCTCTCTCTCTCTCTCTCTCTCTTTCTTTCTCTTCCTCCCATATGTGCGTCGATATATATTTTTAGTGAATTGTTGAGAGAAAGCATAAAAAAAAAATATTAGTTTAACGACCCTATCAAAACATGTTTTTTCTGTCGCGTGTATTTCTTCCTCTTTTTCACATTCAGATATTAATTTGCGTGGGTGCGCTGTAGCGCTATTTACGACAGAGCAGTGATATATGCGCCTACCGACCCGACACATCCGACATCGGCAAGGGTAGGTTAGCAATGTTGCCAGAGAACTGTCATTTCGGTCTGCTCTATTCTATTTTAAACTGTCATTTGTTTTTTTAACGTGCGCAACTGTACATGGAACCTCCTGTTTTTCGCCGCTATTCGAAAGGGCTATATATGGGATCTCACTACCTGGGGTAGACCAGGGTACAGGCACGAGTTGGAAGTGAAATGTTATCATGGTCTATTGTCTAATTTATTGTCTGTTTTTTTAAGTAAGTTTTATTGTCTGTTTATTGAAGTGTGATTTATTTTCTGCTTATTGAATTGTGATTTATTGTCTGCTTATTGAAGTGTGATTTATTGCCTGCTTATTGAAGTCCGATTTATTGTCTGTTTATTGAAGTCTGATTTATTGCCTGTTTATTGAAGTCTGATTTATTGTCTGTTTATTGAAGTCTGATTTATCGTCTGTTTATTGAAGTATGATTTATTACCTGTTCATTGAAGTCTGATTTATTGTCTGTTTATTGAAGTCTGATTTATTGTCTGCTTATTGAAGTGTGATTTATTGTCTGTTTATTGAAGTCTGATTTATTGTCTGCTTATTGAAGTCTGATTTATTGTCTGTTTACTGTCTGTTTATTGAAGTCTGACTTATTGTCTGCTTATTGAAGTCTGATTTATTGTCTGCTTATTGAATTCTGATTTATTGTCTGGCTATTGAAGTGTGATTTATTGTTATGTTTATTGAAGTCTGATTTATTGTCTGCTTATTGAAGTCTGATTATTGTCTGCTTATTGAAATCTAATTTATTGTCTGTTTATCGAAGTCTGGTTTATTGTCTCCTTATTGAAGTATTCGAACCCAGGCCATTCTTTTCTAGAGGTCGCCGTCTTACCGTTAGACCACTCAGACCCTGTCGGCCGGAGGGAAAGTTTAGAGGTGGGAATGTCGATTCCTCGAAACCTGTGAATGTCGAAAAAGGTTCAATATGAACAAACTCGAAACATCGTGATAAGAATGTCTCTAATCCAAACTTTGAAGGAAACTCGAAAAACTGGAAAGATTTGTTTTAGTTCCATTGAATTACATCTTTGGAAAGATTTGTTTTAGTTCTATTGACGTTACATCTTTGAAAAGATTTGTTTTAGTTCTATTGACGTTACATCTTTGAAAAGATTTGTTTTAGTTCTATTGATGTTACAACTTTGGAAAGATTTGTTTTAGTTCTATTGATGTTACAACTTTGGAAAGATTTGTTTTAGTTCTATTGACGTTACATCTTTGAAAAGATTTGTTTTAGTTCTATTGATGTTACAACTTTGGAAAGATTTGTTTTAGTTCCATTGATGTTACAACTTTGGAAAGATTTGTTTTAGTTCTATTGATGTTACAACTTTGGAAAGATTTGTTTTAGTTCCATTGATGTTACAACTTTGGAAAGATTTGTTTTAGTTCTATTGATGTTACAACTTTGGAAAGATTTGTTTTAGTTCTATTGATGTTACAACTTTGGAAAGATTTGTTTTAGTTCATTAGTTGTAGTTACAATGTCTTCAACTTTCTGTTCCTTTTACTTATATGATGTCCATGCTTCTGCATCATATTGGAATATTGACTAACTACAACATTTTTGCCATTTGTAATTTTAGTTCTGCTGTTATTTGTTTTGATGCGAGCACATTTTTTATGTTGCTAAAATCGCTTTTCACCATTCCTTTTCTTTTGTTTATTTCTGTCTTACATTTTCTACCATTTGATACAAGACGACCAAGATAGCTGGACTCAACTAGCAATAACCACGCCTCTGTAGTACCTCAATGTCTATGGTAACGCCACTGCGCAGAGCTCGGGGTCTTGGTAGCCTAGTTTGCAAAACCACCAGACTGGACTACCGACGTTCGGACAACCCCCGACTGGACTACCGACGTTCGGACAACCCCCGACTGGACTACCGACGTTCGGACAACCCCCGACTGGACTACCGACGTTCGGACAACCCGACTGGACTACCGACGTTCGGACAACCCGACTGGAGTACCGACGTTCGGACAACCCGACTGGACTACCGACGTTCGGACAACCCGACTGGACTACCGACGTTCGGACAACCCCCGACTGGACTACCGACGTTCGGACAACCCGACTGGACTACCGACGTTCGGACAACCCGACTGGACTACCGACGTTCGGACAACCCGACTGGACTACCGACGTTCGGACAACCCCCGACTGGACTACCGACGTTCGGACAACCCGACTGGACTACCGACGTTCGGACAACCCGTGTTCGATTCCCGCTGGGAGCAGTGTGAGTTGTACTCGAGGTTGAAAAAAAAAGAAAGAAATATCCCCGCGGTCGACCTAGCCGTTGCCAGAAATAGGTACCAGGGTAGTACTCTGGAAAAATGAGGAATGCCGCCTCGCATCGTGAGTTTCGATGCTTGAAGCGACCCTATCCAGAAGTCTCCGAACACTTCTGGATAGGCGGCCGAGCACATATGGGTGGAAACTCGCGTGCTAAGACGCCGGTTCAAGTCCCGTACTTGACCTTGACCTTTAGCTATACTCTTGAACCTTTTCTAGGTCTTTCCCATCCACGTCGATTTCCAAGAAATACATAAAAATAATCAACGCCCTCTGACCTTTCCCCATAGACCAACGACACAGCCCAACTAGCGACAATTCTACGACTACACAAGCCCCTTCTGTCTGCACGGAAATGAACTCTATGATCTCTCCACCATGACGCCATCCCGATCGCGTGCCGACCCCAGCGTGGAGTCAGACAGGAGTGATGGTAATTCTCCCGTTGCCTTGACGCATATAAACGTGTATGATAGAACACAGCGTCAGGTATAAATGGTCGACGTGTTGGAGAACTAGACATAATGGAAACACAAGTGGAGATACATCTACCGCTGATGAAGTCTGCTTCCAGATGTATCGGCACACACGCTAGCGATTGCTTGCCGCAGCAAGCGCTGACACTGTCCACAATACATCAGGTTAGATTCTTGACACATGCACGAATTATCATGTGACCATAATACACTTGAAAAGTCATTTCAAATTTAAAAGAGTGAAAAGGGATAAGGAGATCACATAGCAAATGATATATTGACTGGGCCCAACCCACATCAAGTGAGGCTATACCTTCATCGATCTATATGTGACTACGTGATTGTGTTTAGTGCATTTGAAAGTCATGCACCACGTCGGTGTTCTCGGGAACCGCTAATTCAAAAAGTATGACATTGTTACACAGTATATGTGGATATATCATGTAAACATTGGTATCATTCAACATAATCCCCATCCACTTGTACAGCTTTACGCCAGTGCGCAATAAGTGCATGTATTTTTAGCATGTACCAGTCTTTGTCTTGATCGTGTAGTCATTTCTTCGCTGCATGAATCACTCCTTCATTATCTTCAAACCTTGTTCCGCGGAGGGCATATTTATGTGGACCAAAGAGATGGAAATCAGAGGGTGCCAAATCAGGGCTCTATAGTGGATGGGGGAGTACAGTCCAACCCAATCTGGTGATTGCTTCCCATGTTGCCAGACTTTTGTGAGGGCGCTCATTGTCGTGAAGGAGAAGCAGGTCTGCTGGATTCTTGTGTGAGGGCGCGCATTATCGTGAAGGAGAAGCAGATCTGCTGGATTCTTGTGTGAGGGCGCGCATTATCGTGAAGGAGAAGCAGGTCTGCTGGATTATTGTGTGAGGGCGCTCATTGTCGTGAAGGAGAAGCAGGTCTGCTGGATTCTTGTGTGAGGGCGCGCATTATCGTGAAGGAGAAGCAGATCTGCTGGATTCTTGTGTGAGGGCGCGCATTGTCGTGAAGGAGAAGCAGATCTGCTGGATTCTTGTGTGAGGGCGCGCATTGTCGTGAAGGAGAAGCAGATCTGCTGGATTCTTGTGTGAGGGCGCGCATTATCGTGAAGGAGAAGCAGATCTGCTGGATTCTTGTGTGAGGGCGCGCATTGTCGTCAAGGAGAAGCAGATCTGCTGGATTCTTGTGTGAGGGCGCGCATTGTCGTGAAGGAGAAGCAGATCTGCTGGATTCTTGTGCTACCGAACTCTGCGAAAACGTTGATTGACTTTTTATCAATGTCTTATTGTAAACTTGTGAGTTGATTGTCTCCCCTCTTGACATAACATCCACAAGAATCACACCTTCAATGATGTCTTAATGTAAATGATTGTCTCTACTCTTGACATAACATCCACAAGAATCACACCGTCAATGTCTTAATGTAAGCTTGTGAATTGATTGTCTCTCCTCTTGACATAACATCCACAAGAATCACACCTTCAATGTCTTAATGTAAGCTTGTGAGTTGATTGTCTCTCCTCTTGACATAACATCCACAAGAATCACACCTTCAATGTCTTAATGTAAGCTTGTGAATTGATTGTCTCTCCTCTTGACATAACATCCACAAGAATCACACCTTCAATGTCTTAATGTAAGCTTGTGAGTTGATTGTCTCTCCTCTTGACATAACATCCACAAGAATCACACCTTCAATGTCTTAATGTAAGCTTGTGAATTGATTGTCTCTCATTCAATGTCTTAATGTAAGCTTGTGAATTGATTGTCTCTCCTCTTGACATAACATCCACAAGAATCACACCTTCAATGTCTTAATGTAAGCTTGTGAATTGATTGTCTCTCCTCTTGACATAACATCCACAAGAATCACACCTTCAATGATGTCTTAATGTAAATGATTGTCTCTCCTCTTGACATAACATCCACAAGAATCACACCTTCAATGTCTTAATGTAAGCTTGTGAATTGATTGTCTCTCCTCTTGACATAACATCCACAAGAATTACACCTTCAATGTCTTAATGTAAGCTTGTGAATTGATTGTCTCTCCTCTTGACATAACATCCGTAAGAATCACACCTTCAATGTCTTAATGTAAGCTTGTGAATTGATTGTCTCTCCTCTTGACATAACATCCACAAGAATCACACCTTCAATGTCTTAATGTAAGCTTGTGAATTGATTGTCTCTCCTCTTGACATAACATCCACAAGAATCACACCTTCAATGTCCCAAAAGACATTGGCCATGACCTTTCCAGCTGAAGGAGATGTCTTGAACCTCTGTCTTCGTGGTGAGAGCGGATGATGCCACTCCATTGACTGTCTTTTTGTCTCAGGTTCAAAACGATGTGCCCAGGTTACGTCCCCTGTAACAATCTTAGCCAAAAAGTTCTCACCGTCAACACTGAAACGCTCCAACAGTTCAGTAGAAATTACTTTTCCCCGCAATCGGAGCTCATTTGTGAGATTTCGTGGAACCCATCTTGCACAAACCTTAGAGAGAATCCGAGAGTTTTTATAATTACATTTGCACTACCAATGTTGACTGACAACTTTAAGGCCAGTTGTTGAGTAGTGATGCGCCTATCAGCGAGAATAATGTCCTCAACTCATTTCAACATCTCTGTATTGGTGGCTGTGGCAGACCGTCCACAGTGTGTCCGATCAAGAAGCTCCGTATCTCCACTTTTTGATTCTTTTATTTTCTGAACCCAGCGAATGACTGTGCTCCTGTCGACTGCAAAACTTCCACACACATCACATAGGGGCTTGTGAATGTTCACAAAACTTCCATACACATCACATAGGAGCTTGTGAATGTTCACACAATTTCCATACACATCACATAGGAGCTTGTGAATGTTCATAAAACTTCCACACACATCACATAGGGGCTTGTGAATGTTCACAAAACTTCCATACACATTACATAGGAGCTTGTGAATGTTCACAAAACTTCCATACATATTACATAGGGGCTTGTGAATGTTCACAAAACTTCCATACACATCACGTAGGCGCTTGTGAATGTTCACAAAACTTCCATACACATTACATAGGAGCTTGTGAATGTTCACAAAACTTCCATACACATTACATAGGAGCTTGTGAATGTTCACAAAACTTCCATACATATCACGTAGGCGCTTGTGAATGTTCACAAAACTTCCATACACATCACATAGGGGCTTGTGAATGTTCACAAAACTTCCATACACATCACATAGGGGCTTGTGAATGTTCACAAAACTTCCATACACATCACATAGGGGCTTGTGAATGTTCACAAAACTTCCATACACATCACATATGGGCTTGTGAATGTTCACAACAGTTTCCTTCTCTAAAACTAGAAATTCTATCACAATTCGCTGTTTATAACGAAAGTTGCTAACATATTTCATTTCAGAGGTTTAGTACAGTCGTATTATTTGCACGATTGCAGCGCAATTTGGTGCACAAAATTGACCTATGCCGTATTTCAAGTGTGCACAATGTCATGCTTTTATTTTATTATTAGCTGAGAAAACTGATGTGGTGCATTACCTTTTGAACGCCCCTCGTATGTTTCTATTACATAGATCGATCGATTTCTCTGTCGGAAGATCTACACGTATCTGATCGCTTGCTGCCTATATTTGTAAGGCCACTCAATGTTCTTTTGTTATCCATCCAGCAATGCAGAAATTTCTATTCTATTCTATTCTATTCTATTCTATTCTATTCTATTCTATTCTATTTTATTTTATTTTATTTTATTTTATTTTATTTTATTCTATTCTATTCTATCATATTCTATTCTATTTTATTCTATTCTATTCTATTTTATTCTATTCTATTCTATTATATTCTATTCTATTCGTGGAATCAATTTAATTGCAGTTAGGAATTCCCCATATCCGCTCCATCACTTGTCACAGCATTTCCCACTCGTAAATTTTGTTGACAAGGTCGCTCCGTGCACGCCCTACCCCACTACACAGGCGACGATTCCAAAGCTTCTTAGTCGCCTCTTTCTACATGCAGACAATTCATTTATCACAACATACATTCAGTCCATCAGTACGAAATCCC